>JBAMJV010003518.1:0-44168 GCA_037951105.1 Echinarachnius parma
GTACACGTATTACGTACGTACCGGCTCTCTACGAACGTACGTCTATGACTAGCTGTATGCAATATAGCCGGGCGGGGATCGGACACAATATAGCAGGCACGACAAGGTCAAAGGTCACCTAAGACGTTGATTAACGCTTTAGAAATAAAAGATTTAAATGATAATTATCTTCATACTAAAGGGACATTTGAAAAAATCGAACCCTATTTTATTCCTCTCTTACCATAAGCTAAACAACACGGTAGAAGAGAAACGAGGAAGCTCCAAGTCATTTTCGTGGATTTGGACACTTTACGTGATTCACTTTAAGTTGGCCTAATACCTAAAAAATCAACATAATTTCATGTGGCCTTTCACGAAAGGATATCCTTTCACATTTCGCGAATATTGCCGTACAATTTCTACCCATTTTTCTCATCTCCGCGAACATCGTTTTAATTTCTGCAGAAATTACATGTTCGAGAACACAATAATAGCGAAATTATGAACGGTCCTGTGTACACATGGCCAATGTGAAGTGAGACCGCCTGGGTTGGGGGTTGCATACTAATAAAGGCGATACATCGAAGGTCTCTATCCTGCAAGAGGAGAACCTTGGAAGAATATAATGCCATAGTATAGGTTTCCCGTCCGTTTTAACACTTTTGTCATTCAATTTTTTATAAATTTGTATACTTCAATTTCGTCCCGAGAAGTAGAGAAAGTGCCAATGCCCACTTCAATTTCGTCATTGTCGACCAATTTCACAAAAAGTCCTTTCAACTTAGAGTCGTTCGTCACGCATTTTCGTCGATTAATACAATTCAAATTCGTCGGTCACAGTTGCTGAACGCATCTGTGACTGACGAATTTGAATTGTACTGGATGATAATGTGTGACAAGTGACTATTATATTGAAACTAGCTGTACCCGCGGAAATCCGCAGGTTTTTGTGAGAGAGAGGCGATGATGACATAACGATACTTTAAATCTTTACTATTCCCAGAGTCATAATTTAAATAGTATAAGACACAATAAACACGGGCGACTCAATCCCGCCCCACAACCCGTCGTTGGACGGGGCCCCGACGCATTAGGGTCCCGTCCAACGATATCTGGCCAATGTATAACAAAATCATAATGGTTTAGTACCCATGCAAAGTTATTCAGTTATCCCCCATATTTTATAGAGTCCATAATTTGTTCCGCTTGTATTAAATTAGATACAGTACACTATGTTCGTGTACTTGCTAATATACAGTAGCTTCGCCGCTGACCACCCCCCCCCCACCCCCCCCCTCCCCCCCGCCCCCGCGACTCCAATTGCCTGCATGACACATAACCCGTCGTGTCCCATGAACGTTTCATATCCAATCTAAGTTCTCCGGCGTATACATTTTGTCATATTCTTGTGAAACCCGATGATATATTCCTTTAAAGGGAATAGTAGCCGTCTATATACATGCATCCCATAAACTTTTCATATCCAATCTAAGTTCTCCGGTGTATACATTTTGTCATATTCTTGTGAAACCCGATGGTATATTCCGTTGAAGCAAGGATATGGGAGTTCCATGGTTGAAGGGAATAGTAGCCGTCAATACATGCATGCATTGCATAATAAATGAGCATATACCCCCCCCCCCCCCCCACCCCCAGGCGTCTTCTCTTCGCGGATGGCATAATACAATCATATTACCGCAAGATGTCGATATTGTATAAAACTCCCCTGCTCCACCATTGTCCACCCCGCTTTATTCACTTCAATGCACTTTGCACGCCCGCTCAGCTGTGTACAAAGCATGTGGGCTCGCGGACTTAATACATCTTACCACAAGCTGGCGCAATTATAGTATCGTGTAGGTAGGGCGAATGAGATAGTGAACAGAGACGATGGTCAGCAGGTCAGTGAGCTATGCAAATAAACTACGGTTCGGTGAGGTAATTAGATGACTGCGCGACGTGTATACACGGCTGTACAGCGATCGCGCGTTGTATAACCGCAGCTAAATTGAAGTTGTCGCATTTTGTCGTCTATGCACTTACAAACACGATGCCAATCGGCAATAGCGATCATTACCATACCATCCGCGTAATATAAATATTGATATTTATCAAAACCTGGGTAGTTTCGCAACGTGTTATATCTAAAATAGTTTCTCGATATATTATTTGTTTTATCTACTCCAATTTATGCTTTTACGGCGATAAATCGTTAGTCAATGCTCGGCGTCTTAAACGGGCAATTGACATTGCTGACGTTCCCTTTTCTTCGATCTGGACGACGACCACGGGGCGGGAGCGACTCGGGAATGCCTTATTGTCCTCCGCAAAAAGTATATCCTTCGATCGCGACGGTCGGGAAGTCGCCGAATCCTCGGGGTGAGGATATCTCGAGTGGGAACCATTTTGGGGGGTTGAAGCTTACCGTATTAATATAATAGAGGACTTTTTGTGAAATTGGTCGACAATAGACGAAATTGATGTTGGCATTGGCACATTCTCGGCTTCTCGGGACGAAATCGAAGTACAAATTCATAAAATTGAATGACAAAAGTGTTGAATGGATGGGAAAACCTATAATAATATCAAAGGTGTAAAGTGATATATAAGAGGGACGTGTGGATAAAGCCTTGTTATTACGTAATACCTAGACACAATATACGCCGATATAACGTGTAAGCCTGAAAGCCTAGCTATTCAGCGTGTTTAGTGATGTGTAATACCACATTCTTCCACGGAGTGCGTTTAGCTCCACTGGCCGCCTCGCCCATTGAAAGAATCCCCAATGAATTTAATTTGTAGTTTATACACGTTATATGGCGACGCAGTCAGCATTGACTATTTACGCCAATGATGCCCCATGTTTTGAGTTGCTTACTTTATATCGTCGCTTCTGTGACAGTGATACAAAGCGTTTATGTAGCGTTTTAAGTTCGTGTTTGCTGTATTTACAAGATGGCGACTTGATTTGACCAGTCTAAATGTAAGTTACGAATTTAATATGTCTTGTTTATATTCTGTAACCCTATAAACATACCTTGTTATGGGCCTAAAGTTCTACCACGACTTATTTGCCCCTCTGCAACGTTGTTGGTATCTGAAATTGTGTATGGCGTAGTGCGGTATATCAGCGAGAACATTGGCAAGAGAAGGTCTGATCCATACTAAACATGCTAAACGTGTCTTTATCGGATGACCAAGCTTTTTCCACATTATATTTGTTTATAGTTGGACCGTCTACTACGTAATATGGCAGTTTGTTCCATTCTGAAACGATTAGTTGCGAGAATGCATTCTGTCTCATTTGAGTTTTCACGTAGTGATTTGTAATACCTTGTTTTTGTACTTGTACTATCCTTTGTCTATATATTGTTTAATTTCCTTTTGTTAATGATTCCCGTTGTATATTAGTATGCTATGAATAGTATAACATAATCCATCTTATATTGCTTTCACATTTCTTTTCTGCAGGTCGATTCATATTCCATGGAACTAGGCATGCTGAATTGCCAAACTAGTCAACATGTCCCAAATGGTGCATTCCAGTTGCAGTAAGAGGACAGTGGTATTATCTCTCTTGATAGGCGTGCAGTGGGTTCTGCTCTCTCTTGTGCTGTTCTCTCCACCAGGGTTGGTTAACAACGCCAGGCCATGGGCGCTGGCTTCCTACACTCACGGAGACGGTTTCCCAGTAGCTGCCGGTGAAAACCCGGGGTGAGTAAAGGCAGAAACTTAGAAGATTTTTCAACAGGATTTTAGCATTCTCTACCAACACGTGCCCATGACTAACAAAGCGTGCCCAGACTTGGCATGCATGACTAAAAGAACCGATGTTCTTTACAAATTGTAAAGAGCATCGGTTATTTTAGTCATTCATGCCAAGTCGTCGGCACGTGTTGGTAGAGAATGCCGACGCAATATGTTAACCCCATATTATAAAGAAGTTAAGAATTAACTGTAATTAATTGTTTTCACTAATATTTTGGCTTTGTTCATTTCGTTGTTATCATGGATGTTATTATCTTGTTTGTGCTCTCCTGAGGTCACAAACCCAGGACGCAATATTACCCGGGAGAGAATGTTAAATTTGTTGTAATCTTAATTGTTATGGGTCATTCCATGTCAAATCACCCCCAAAAAGTGAAAATTGTCATCGCACCCCCTTCAAATTTGCTAATATTTTGTATGTATGATATTTCAACCTTTCAAAGCGCAAATATCTTAGTTTTAGCCAGATTGCCCAACCAACGGTTTTGGCGCTATGGTCGATTCTTATGGGGGAGTTTTGTCAGAAATGGGCGTTGGCACCATTTTTCAAATGGCCATTGTCCATTAACCATTGGGTCAAATTATTTTGTAATGGTGTCATTGGACTAGGGATGTTATATGCTATACATTTATGCAATTGTCTTTCATGCATGAGCGAGGTTGGATACGATAACCTTTGACCTTAGACTTTGACCTTCCGTTTTACCTCGTGGATCAAATAATTTTCAGAATTTTGTTTGGCTTAAATATTGGTTTGATATAATTTCTACAACATAATTATGAAAGAATTGGAGATGTATTATTTCTTGTTTTTTCTACAGCCTTGTTTTAAGTTTGCAAATTTCATGTAAAGTTGAATTATTTTAGACCTGCACCCATGTCCAAGAATTCTATGGGTGTATTATGTCTGAAAAAGACCTATTCAAAGTCATGATTAGAGCCTATTCGCACCCTGGCTTACCACAGTTAAATTGTATTCAAGAAAAGATCTACAGATTGCAGAGAGAGAATTTTCGGCATTTCAACCAATCAGATTTGTGCATTTAGATCATTTGATCTGACTCGCAATTGATTTTATCTCTTTCTGCAACAGGGTCCTTGTCTGGTTGAAAAAATGTGGTATCCTTAGAACATCAATACAAACTACATGAGGCCATTTGTCTGGATTTCTATTGTATGGGGATTAGCAGGTCTATTTAACTGTGGTAAGCCAGGGTGTAAGCCAGGGTAATCATGACTTTGAATAGGTCTTTTTCATACATAATACACCCATAGAATTCTTGGACATGGGTGCAGGTCTAAAATAATTCAATTTTACATGAAATTTGCAAACTTAAAACAAGGCTGTAGAAAAAACAAGAAAAAAATACATCTCCAATTCTTTCATCTGTTGTAGAAATTATATTAAACCAAGATTTAAGCCAAAACAAATTCTGAAAATTATTTGATCCACGAGGTAAAACGGAAGGTCAAAGTCTAAGGTTAAAGGTTATCATATCCAAACTCGCTCATGCATGAACAAAAATTGCATAAATGGATTGCATATAACATCCCCAGTCCAATGACACCATTACAAAATAATTTGACCCAACGGTTAATGGACAATGGCCATTTGAAAAATGGTGTCAACGCCCATTTCTGACAAAACTCCCCCATAAGAATCGACCATAGCGCCAAAACCGTTGGGCGGATTGGGCTAAAACTTAGATATTTGTGCTTTGAAAGGTTGAAATATCACACATACCAAATATTAGTAAATTTGAAGGGGGTGCGATGAAATCCATTGGGTGATTTTACATGGAATGACCCTTATCTTCTTTTTTTCCTTTGCCAAACCAGGACGCGAGATGCTCACCCCATGTCAATGTTACAAGTGGGAGAATGGACAACGGGTCCACACTTAGAACAGCTCATTCCTCTTGCCGATCATGCCGACTTATGGTTACCGAGCGCTGATAACGCGATGGGGAATTACTACACCAAGAGGACAAACGATGGAGCAGACTACAGAGCAGGCACTTTCATTTACTTGCATCTCAATAAAGCAGCTGGAACAACGACGAAAGCGTGTCTGAACCAGGTATCTAGGCAACAGAATAAACGCATTGGACGTTTTCCTTTGACGAGCGCAACGCTTAGTATATTTGTAGTGGAGCTGCTACAAACTGGACAGAACGACGATGTCCTGTTCGGTGACTACGCGTTCGGAGTCTGCGGAGCGATGCAAAATCGGAAGTGCTCGTATTTCACGATCGTCCGCGATCCGTACGAGCGAGTGATCTCGTCGTACAACTACTGCAGGAAAGCGGAGAACGCAAAGGACCAGACGTGCTGGGGGCTCGAGGCCTCTGAGGTCTCCGTCAAGGAGTGGGCCGTCCACCAGGGCAGCTACTTCTTCAAGCAACTTCTTGTGAAACCGTGGTTTTGCACGGCGACCGGGTCTTCGCACCCGGAGTTTGCTGACCTGAGTGGTATCCCGCACTCGGGACAGACGACTTTCTCTACCGCGCCATGTTGGATGAAGGAAAAGATCATCATGGAGAAGGCGCTCACGCCCCAGGAATTGGACATCCTGGTGAACTACTGCGTGGATCACCTAGAGGAGTGGTTCTCTATGGTCGGACTGACCAGCGAGTACGACCTCAGTCTTGCCATGCTTCAAGGCGTCTATGGGTTACCTTTCTCTCGGACGTGCACTAATTATGATAAGAGAAACACCTACGACTATGCCAAGGGCATTCCCAACTTGATGGGTGATGCTGAAGTCAATGAAGCATTGAGGGCTGATGTCTTACTCTACGCGAAAGCGGTAGCGATATTTAAAAAGCAAAAAGCAGTATTTTCGTCACTCGGGGAACAGAAACTCAGATAAGACATGTTCCATTGGCTTTGCTCGCTGATCTTCCCATAGATTCCAGGACTTAGTTTCTTTAATAGAAAACATTGTGTATCGGGGTACGGTGAAAGGCGGACTTTTTGAGCACTAAAAATGCATTCGTTATCAATGTCGGATAATTACGTACATGATTGGTCGGGTGAGCGTGAGAAGTGCGATTTTAGGCTAATCTGAGCAGTACCATCTTGTAGGTCGGACCCTCCCTTATGTAATACAATATTTTCAGATACTAGTTGTGTTCAATTGTGTGAATATTCATCAAATAGAGAGCTGGATTTGTTTCTACATGGCTTTCAAACGTATGACGTACACACAGCTTAGCGCCCTTCTTTTTCTCAACTGATTTTGAGTCCTTTGAAATCATGGAAATAATCTGTGACCATATTACATACATATACAGTGGAACCTCGTTATAACAAGGACATTTACACCATTAAAATTACTTCTTATATCATGGTAAAATCAAATTAAAAAGAAATTCAAATTGTATATTATGCTGTGCAATCACTCTTAGAACTGTTCATGCATGTAAACAAACTCTTTCTGTTTTTTTTTTATCTCCCCTCCCCCTCTCTGTTTACTTTCTCTCTCACTACCTCTTTCTCTGTCTCTCTAATCCCTATAGGCTACAATGTATTCATTATCCGGTCTTTTGTTAGTTTCTCGGGGACTGCCCTAGATAAGCCTTTATTTTGGCTTTTGGTGATCCCCCCACATTCAAATACGGTTTATACTTTTCCCATTAATGCTAGGTTTACACTATGTCACCGGACGTGAATTTTAAAGCCTAAAATGGTCTAAAGTTTTCGGATTGTCGCCCGAATATCGACCGAATGTTTGCCGATGCCCGAGCGATCTACGGGCGATCTACGGGTGACCTGTTTACGAGCTCTGCGACCTCAAAATTCGGCGATTAAAAATAGCTGACTTTGGAGCAGGTTTCGGTGCCCTGCGGACGTCGGCCGAACCCTGAAAAACCGGGCGGAGCCCGCAGTATTCGCGCGAACACCGGCCGTAGTCCTGGCGAAAATGCCCTTTTGAGCTCGCAGAGAAGTCGGGCGGGCTCCGTTTGTGATTTGTGACGGCCCCTTTAAAGGGACTTACTTAGTAGCATTGTCCAAATCCAAAATCAAATTGGAATTGTAGCGTTTCCCTCATACCTTGTTTTATTCGTATGTAACAATAGCATGGGACCGGTTTCAGTTGTTCAAATTGCCATTTCGTTCAAAAGACATTTACGATTGAAGTGTTCGGATATGAAATTATCTACGGGACCTTTTCAGCCGTGTACAAAGTAAGTGCAATGAGTAAGTGAATATCACTTTGCATTTTCGCTCATTTCTCGGCCAAATAACATCCAACTAACTTGAAGTTTTCACACATTACTTTCTGGACATATCAGATCACACCACGCATCACTTTTTGCACTTGTCAACAAAGTTACTAGATCCCTTTAAAGGAGAATTCCGGACGAGTTTTTAAAAAGTACAGTATATTGGAAATAAATCTATGGATGTGCTTGAATATTTTCAGGATTTGACTCTCTTTGGTTGATTTCTAAGAGATTTTTCTAATGTCATTAACTCTGAGGAAATAATTAAATTTACTGCACACAACCATGAGACCCTTACGTAGCACCCTCACTTTGCATGTGTCATTCATAATAGCCGGCCATGCAGAGCCAGGAAATTCAATAACCACGTTTACAGGACTTTGTGTCTATTCAAATTCCAATGAAAGTCAAACGTGTTACAATTTCGGGCAGGCAAGTATTTTCAAACGGTTCAACAATGCAGTTCAGTGGCGCATCGTGGACTAAACTATTCATGATCGAGCATTGTATTGGTCCGATCAAAAGAACACATTCGCTGCAGTGTAAAAACATAGATAGGCGCATAGTGAGGGTCGCACGTCACAAATTGGTGCATTGTGGGATAGAACAAGCTCGCTCGCGAATTCGTGTCATTAGAATTTCAAAGCCAATTATAAGAACCCACAATCATACTTTTTTCACACAAAATTGTGTTTATTGACCTAGAATATTTTGTCTTTCAATCATTAGAAGCTTGAAATCGTGTGGAAGTCCACTTTAAAGCTATTTACGCAAACGTGTATAAAGAACCTCGTCAGGTGGGTTCTTGCAATTCACTTCGGCACTCAGAAGTATAAACAGAAAGAAATTAGAAACTCAGAAAAAGCAGGAATCTGCTTCAGATATTCGCACATGAGGACGACTCATCGTAATAGGAACGCTTAATAATTTGAAAAATACTCGTAGGTAATCGCAACCAATCGCAGACGGTCACGGTGATAAAATCGCACGTGGGGCATATCATTTCAGTACCTATAATAGTATACGTGTGTTTTAGAGACAGTGGTTGGTGTTCCATGATGCGTTATTTTGTTTTTGGTCCATCTCATGAACAACAAAAAACAAAAAACCTACCGAAGGTGAAGGTCCTATAACACCAACCGGAGGCGTTAGACAATATCCACTGATTCCGTCTGACAGGTAGGTAGATTGACTCATAGAAAATTTTCATACGTGGAAAAGATAATCCATACGATAGGCGTGATAATTACGGGTAAAAAAAAAACACCTTATAATACAAAGGACGTGATGCTTGTGTTTGTCGCCATGGCAAATAATAGCAAGGATCCTTCAGACTGTGGTAAACAAAAAGATAATGAACTTTGATTTCGGATTCCCAACCTGTTGCTGTTGGCTGTGTAAGACAATAGAAATGTGCTGTCTTTTGGAGGAGAGTATAAGTTCGGCTTCCCGGAAAAACAGGTGACACCGACCGCAGGATTTGCACGCCGTTCATCTCGGCGCGATGGAGACCCATCAACATAGGCTCCATTTCCTGCGGCTCTGGGATAGAGCGAGGGGAAACAGATCTGTGTTTGGACTTGATCGCACGGCTTAGCGAGGCCTGATCCGTCCCATCCGAGTCACACGACGTGTTAAACCTCCTCAGACGGTCTTAGTCTAGTCTTGAAAGTCAAAGTCCTGCATGTGCCTTAAGGCTCAAGCCTTGGATGGCGCCTATGACCCGAATTCTCATCAGTGACACAAATTTAGTCCGGGCTAAAAAGACAGAAATTACCAGTAACCGCTTAAACCTATAGAGTATAGCCCATTGATGATTGTCATTTGCCACCGGAAACGTAATTGTTTCTTTTCATCGTCTAAGAAATCCTTCTAGATCTGCCTAGGCATCAGGACAAAGAGTCGCTTGAAATTAATATCAGTCATATTATAGTCAATCACCAGTAACATTGTGTCCTGGATCATCCAGGACATTATGATTATTACTGGTGACCGGTTGCGACTGGAATGTCAGGCGGCCATTTGTCCTGATGACATCATAGAATACTAGTAAGTCAGATTTCAAGTCTGCAAAGAAACAAATGTGAGTAGCATTTCCACTCCGTGATTCCACTCCCTGAGGAGTGGTCAAGGCAAGTGGCTCATTGTCATTCATAAGATTGAAAGCTGTCAACCTCGACCATGGGTTTCTAAGCACTCCATTATTAATTATTTTGCAAGGTAATCATGTATACAGTTCAAACCAGCGCAATTATCATGTGCACCATCTCAACTCCCTGGGGAGCATACTAGCCAAAGATTATATTGGCGCTACAGGCTAATTAACATCTGACCAAATGACCAAGTACCCATTTTATACTCCTGGCTCGAGAGCAGCAATGTGTATTTTAGTGTCTTGCTGAAGGACATAAATGATGGGGCAACGATAGGATTCGAGCTAGGCTCCCTTGATTGGAAGTCAAGCACTTATCCGATCATGTCACAACCACGTGTCGACTGTGATATCGATCCCACGACCTCTCCATGGAAAAAGAAAATACCCAAACCACTATACTACGTTATTCCTGCACACAATAAAATCGTATAATATCTGAATCAGTGTCATGCAAAATGTAGTTTCTGGACGCGAGCAGGGAATTCAAAATCCACTATTATAGTAACGAGTTTGTTGAGAAATTGATAGTTATTAATTCAAAGGGACCTAGTAACTTTGTTGGCACGTGCAAACAGTGTTGAATGGTTGGTATGTGTAGTTTTTCGATCTGATATGTCTTCTGAGCATAGTGTGAACATTTCACATTAAATGGATGTTAATTATGGCCTAGTAACGAGTGAAAATACAAAGTAAAGTCATATTTGCTCACTCATTGCACTGACTTTGTACACAGTTATGACTATCCAGAGGAACGTTAAAAATCCGAACACTTCAATCGTAAATATCTTTCTAACGAATGGGAAATTCGCAAAACCAAAGCCTGTTACATGCTCCTATATTGGTAATGCGAATACAACTAGGTATGAGAGAACCGTTATATTTCTAATAAAGTTTTGTCGATTTGGACAATTGTACTTGATCCCTTTTAACAATAAAACACGTACATGTGATATAATAGTCTACACATTGCTATATGAGCCACGGTTATATTTTTCTGGACGCGAGCAGGGAATTCAGAATTCACTGACGCGGGTTTATTCAGAAATTTGATACATAGTCGTGAAATTCTCAGAAAAGCGTCTATGCGACAGATGTCATAATGTGCTCGCAACATGATCCTTCTCAACAGTTGCACCTTTTGGATCATCCTGCTTCTGATGAAAGTGTTCTGCTATACTAGCCTGGATCAACAACAAAGTCAGCGCAATGAGTTAGGGAATATCACTTTTGAGCATTTTTGCTCATTACCATTACTGGGCCATACCTATATATATCATCCATTTAACGAGAGATTTTCACACGATATACTCAGAGGACATAATGATCAAATCACAAAACTACACATTTTCCCAACCATTCATCACTTTTAGCACATGCCAACAAAGTTACCAGATCCCTTTAATCCACAATTGGAAAGCAAGTGGGAAGTATTTTTAGGTATATAGACACCTTTTTATACACTAATATGAATAGTTTAAAGGGGTAGTTTAGTTTTGGTAAGGCTGAACTTTAGTAGCCAAAACCTGCACAGTAACATTATAAACTTATAGTTATAACTCCACCATGCTCGAAAGGTATACAAAATTACAAACGAATAAGTAAAAAAATAAGTAAATAAGTCAAATTCGACACTCAGTTTTTCATTACCTCACAAAAAAATTGTGATGTGCAGCGCCCTCTCTACCAAAACTAAACTACCCCTTTAAAAAGGGAAGAATATGTGGGAAATGTCATAGCTATATACAAGCGACTCTGCAGTGAGTTTACAAGGAGTTTGGTTAGTTAAACTAAGTGTCATAGGAAGTTTTGTTCACCCCTAAGGGTCCAATAATTATCCGTAGCCTAGACGTCTACTCCCGTCGTGATTGGTTAATTGGTTGAATGAGGTCACAGGCAATTCGACTCCATTGGCTAAAAGTCGACGATGAAAGAGCGAGAGAAAGTTGATAAAACTTTTTCTTTACTTTTTCTTTTATGCCTTTCCTCTAGCATTCTCGTCTTCATTCGTTGATTTGTTAATTTATTTGTTTGAATATTCATGAGAGGGGGTGAAACTTTCTGGTTAATATTAATTTGATGTTTAACTTTATAAAACGTTAGAACAGCGATATAAAGATTGCATCTTGGCAAAAATGTAGCATACATCATAGACTGTACAATGAATTAATTCTCATTTCAGGGAGCAAACCATATAATTAGAATAATACAATTAGCCAAACAGAATAAATCTAAATCAGTCGTTACAGAAGAAGTAGATTAAAGGGGTAGTTCAGTTTTGGTAGAGAGGGCGCTGTACATCACAATTTGTTTGTGAGGTAATGAAAAACTGAGTATTGAGTTCGAGAGAACATGCAATTTTAATGGCAGAATAAACTTTATTTGGTCAAAATCGGTCCAGAAACGGCTGAAATATCAATAAATATATCTGATCTTATAATTATTTGGGGCCCAAATAATTAGATGATTTTTTCAAAAAATAAAAAAAATGCTTACACTTTTTTTTTACTTTTCAAAAGTTGTTTAAATAATTGTTGATGATCTCTCTATTTAATAATTATTTCAATAAAACATCACATGCATAATTTTGTATAAAAAATGGTTGAAACCAACGCCTTTTTAGAGAGCGCCCTCTTGTGTTTTAATGGCTCTTTTTTAATGATAACAGGCTTTTTACTTAGTTGTTTGTAATTTTGTATACCTTTCGAGCATGGTGGAGTTATAACTATAAGTTTATAATGTTACTGTCCAGGTTTGGTTACTAAAGTTCAGCCTTACCAAAACTGTACTACCCCTTTAACTTCGAGAAAACAGCATTATTATCTTCAACTGTTATCATATTATACGTACTTTCTTTTTTGTTGGCCGAATTTGCCTAATAAAGCGATGATTAAAAAAAAGAATCTCAATCAATCGTTGAAGAAAAAGATTAGTTTCAAGAACACAATATTGTTATCTTCACCCTTTCTAACAGAATAATACAGTTTTAATGCGTCCACGAATTGTGTCCAACGTAGGAGTAAAACGCGGTAATAACAAGCTTTATGTGTTACAAACTGCCTGCTTTTTCAGAGAAAGAGGTACAATAATTACGATCATCTAATCATCAAAGAAAATACTGTTTTTATTTCGTAAGTCATTCTTACTAACCCATCCGCGAAGTTTAATACCATAATTTCGTTAATAAACCATAATAAACGTTACAACAGAGCGATGTAAAGATTGCACCTTCGCAAAATGAGGTACATCATAATATACTGCACAGTGAATTGGTTCTCATTTCAGGGAGCAAACCATAATAAGAACAATACAATTAGCCAAACAGAATCAATCTCGATCAATCGTTACTGAAGAAAAAGATCAGTTTCAAGAACACAGTATCATTATCTTCAAATGTTATAATATTCGACAGTGTATATATATTACAGCCTACACCCTTTCTGACAGAATAATACAGTTTTAATGCGTCCACGAAGTGTTTCCAACACGGTAATAACAAGCTTTATGTGTTACAAAAAGCCTGATTTTTCAGAGAAAGAGGTACAATTACGATCATCTAATCATCAAAGAAATACTGTTTTTATTTCGCAAGTAATTCGTACTAACCCGTCCGCGAAGTTTATGACCATAATTGTGCCGCATTACGCGGTGTATTCAACGCCTCGTTAGACAAGAAGGCAACTAGGGGGATTATCTTGCGTCGTAAAACTAAAAAGCATGATAAACTTTTGCGTGATTTTTTTTTTTTTTATTCTCAAGCCAGGTTGTCCATGTTAAAGGGATCTAGTAATAACTGACATTGTCAACATCCAAACAACTTACTTAGACCTCTAGCGGTTCTCGTATCGCATATCTCGTTGTATTTGTATTACCAATAGAAACATTGAACCGGTTTCGGTTTCCCGAATTTCGTTATACAAATATTTATGATTGAATTGTTTGAACCTGAAGATCTCACTGACACCATTTCAACTGTGTACAAAATCAAGGCAAGGAGTTAGTAAAAAAAACGCTTTGCATTTTCGCGCAGTAATCGGCCATATAACAACGTTCATTTAATTAACATGGAATGTTCACACATCATTCAGTAGAAATTATATCGTAGAACTACACATTCCATCAACCCTTTGGTAGTTTTTGCATGTGTCAACACAGATCTATAACTTATTCGTTTATGCCATTAACTCGAGATAATTATGGCTTATATACAAATCCTTGAAGTGGTGTAATTAATATGAGATAATTATATATTCCGAACAATTAGCTTTGGTATTTGATACGTTACTCGATCGGCAAATTGATGAATGATGAAAGTACAAAGAACTGAAACACGATTATGCGTGTGAATGACTCGACATAACAAATCCAACAGCTCGCCAAATTTTGACATTTATGAGATATATCGTAACAGTGTCCAAACACATTTTCTCCGTAATAAATGTTTAAAATCTAATTCTCTATTTAAGATTACCATTATCATACTACAGGTGAAAGAAAAATATAATTAGTATACTATACATAACGTTTCCATAGCCATTTCTCTTCTTCTTCACGAACTATTTTATTTTCTATCTGTACAGCGTCCCTCTGGTCCAAACGACAGTGTTCCTTTAACTTTAGGTTGTTTCGAACTTCCTAACTCAATTAAAGCGATTTCGTATATATGAAGAGCTTAATTCCAAAAGGGGCTATATCCACTTTCCATTTTTTTTAATTAGTTAACGATATCAGCGCATTAATAAGCTACGTAGCTATCTAGAAATCTGAATTTTAGGACGAATTACGAGATCAAAATCAAAATATGGAACGTTCAATTTTCATATTCCCATAGGCACGTGTACAAAGTTGGCCAAAGAAACCTGATTTTCTCCGGAATTGAAACAGTGGATATAGCCCCTTTTGGAAATAAGCTCTTCATTATATTGGGACGTAATTATGCGGTGAGTTTATGGTCATAGTTTTATGATTTCCAGGCGGCCTACGTGATATTTTATGACGGGTTACTGAACTAATATCGTTATATATAGAACAAGAAAAGGTCTCACTGAGAAATGAGAATATGGCGTGTGCCTCTCACATTTTTCGCACAATCATCCTCAAAACTAACTTTAATGAAACCGGGGAACAATGTGGGAGCGAAGGAAGGGGGTGATGCTCGGGCGGGGGTGGAGAATAATTATTATTGGCGCACTAAATATGAACAACCAATAACAAGAAGACGTGGGAGAAGGGAGACAGGTTTTGGCAGAGTTTCGCAATTATTATTGGCGCACTAAATATGAACAACCAAAACCAAGAAGACGTGGGAGAAGGGAGACAGGTTTTGGCAGACTTTCGCATGAGCTGGAGCCTGGAGATGTTGCATAAAGAGTTCCGACAAAGACCCTGCATACACCTTTACAAAACGTTTACAATTTTGGTTGAAATAAACCGAGATAATGTTAAAACATTCTTCAAACATGTTAGCATAATACATACAACAACCATGATGCAAAATTGTAACCAAAAAGTTGTTATAATCATGGCAATTTTAAGACGTCGATTTATTTGGGAAGGAAATCCATAAAGTGATCGAAAGGAAATAAAAGAAACCGCGCTTTAAAGGAGACAAGAATATACACTGTCGCATAAAATGTGCCAGGCTATCGGGGGAAATGCATACACAATTTGCTCATAAATAAAACAATCAAATGAGAGTGATGATAAAAAGTGAAAGTCAATACGAGACAATAATAATAAGACAATAATGATCTCACAACGTTAACATATGCAGTGATATCTGCATAATACCGCGAGTGGGATTGACCGGGTACCTCAGCGCTTTTCCTGTGGTTGGTCGCCGGTTTAGGGTAAGCGTCCCCAAAGCACCGTCTTGCATTGTCTACCTGCTTCGACCCATGTCACACATACGCAGACATTTTGTCATGATAAAAGTGACAGTCACTGCAAAATTGGATGCGGAGACTCAGATGAGCTGCAGATGTTTTCGAGCTTGGAACAAAGCAAAGGTTGGTTGGTTTACTTGTCTGGTTATTCGGTTTTGACCGACGCGTTTAGTCAATTTGCATCAAGAGATGTGGCGTTGGTTCGAACCCAGGCCGATTAGTGCGAGCCCAGAGAATATGTGTTCTAGTCTGGTCTAGTCCAGTCTAATTCTGCCCTTTGCACGAATCGACCCGGGTTCGAAACCAATGTTGCGTCTCTCGGATTGTGACGTTACAGGGCAGTCACAGACATAAAATCATATATTTTAACAGTCATTCATTGCAAAAGTGATAATTGCTCTGATAAAATGTCAGGTAAGCAAGACATTTCTGATCTAGTGGTTGCTAAGAAGGAAATCATCCAGTTCAATTACCTACTAGCAATAGATCGAATCAAAGGACATGTTATCAATAACCAATGCTAATATGTTTTATGTTATACACAATAAATATTTCAAACAAAGGGAATTCCAAAAGAGACCAGAAATATATCATCTACATACAAAAAGAGCACATAAAATTGGGCTTCCCCCCGGATTTGAACCTGAGACCTCCGGACTGCTATAGACCGGTGTTTCACCAACTAAGCTAGCTAGAAAGCTCTTGTGACGCGCGGTTATTCGTCCCTGAAACCATTTCTAATGCTCGTGAAAGAATCACTACACTTCGGTATACTCGATCGACACCCGGTTAAGCAGCTCGGATCCGCATGTGTGTGAGAGGGGGCTATCTATGTTCCCATCTTGAGGAAGTGACGCGAGTTGGTGTTGTCTTTTAGAACGGAGGAACGAGGGGAGATGGGATGGGAGGGGCCGCAGACGAGGCGAGAGGCACAGTTAAGATTACCCTTTCCATCAACAGAAAAAAAAACACATACATACATTCGCAAACAAAGAAACGTGATATCAAAAATGAGGAGCCTAATTCCAAAAGGCGCTAATTACGATTTATTTGAATAATGATCCATTAACTTCATTCAATTTTTTCTCCAAAAATTATATTTGAGACTGTCTTCATTCATACACCTATATCACCGTAAAATCCTTCCGAATGGTTATGAATGTTTCATACAAAATGAAAATTTTTTACTAAGTGGACAAATTGATGTCAGATTTGATCACCTACTGCCCATTGACTTTGACTACAATCGAAACGCGTTCCGGAACGCTTTACATTTCAATCATACAAATCTCCATAATTAGGGAGAATTTTACCAATCTAAACCCATTTAATTATTCCGTTACCATGGTTACCATTAGCCAAACAGCAAAGTACAAGAGAAGACAGTATGGAAGCTCCAAGTGAATTGGGCTGAATTTGACAAATTGAATGGCTTAACTTTGGAGAAAATCGCATTTATTCCCCGACTTAAATATACACATGCATCTGGCAATATGAACAATGTAATTGTTCCCTATTTTGTTTTCGATAACGAATTTTGTCATAAAATGTTGATTAATAGCTGGCTACGAAACTTATATATTTCTTGCACGTATATCATTAACTCAATTCTGATAGAAAGTGGATTTAGCGCCTTTTGGAATTAAGCTATTCAGATATTCTATAAAAAAAAAAACAGAATACGTGCCAAACAACATGCAGTCAGGCGGGATATAGAACCGTCAATATATTACATTCGTGTATTCGTGTATTAAATTACACATAATAAGCAACGTTGAGAATTAAAAAGTTGTGTTTTAAAATGCTTATTTTAATGAATAATCACATGAAACATAAACAAATTAAGTTTTTAAAAAATGACATCAATAGCATATTGGCCTGCACTATATGCATGAACGATAAAATCAATGTAGGAAACTGCGGGGTTCAAATTAATTAGATGAAATTAGAAAATAAGTCTCTGTTTCCTAAAATCGCAATGTATGGTATGGTAGGCACAATACAAAGCAAACTTTAAAGCCTAATAATTATTAGAAAACGCCCCACACACAACAATTTAAATTGTACGCTCTCAACACCAACCCTGTGAAAGAATATATTTTTACTAATATTAAAATTTGGCCAAGAAACCGCCTACTAACTGATTATTTGCAAAATTAGAAAACGAACTGTGTCAAAGTTCGATATCCCTGACGAATGTAATTTGAAATGCACACGCATGCGCTGCGTGCGAAAGCTATGTCGACCCGATCTCCAGCCCAGCGGAGCCGCACGAACGGGCGGTGAATTTAGGCCAAATCTCACTGGCATGCTGAGGACGTTAATTCAATTTCTGCATTTAACGATACTAAGGTTCGGATTTTACCACACAAGCTCTTTTTTATACTAATTCAACAATATTGATCAATTTGATTGGCCAATATACATGTAGATGTTTTCGGTAACTTTCCCAATACTGTTATTTGGCTTTAATAATGAGCGAAAGAAAACATCTCATGTAAAAGCGCACCGACTACTTAATTTCATACGATCAAGGACACTAAATGGCTAAAAAATGATTATAATACCGACTATACATGAGTTCAAATCCGAGAAAAGGGCATACACAATAATGTGGTCTGGACGAAATTAAAACAAGCAAATCCTATTATAGTTCCAAGGTAATATTTTTAGGAGCTTAGGTTGAATTAACGTGTCTAATTTACAACGATCATAATGTCGCCACACCATGATATAAGTATGATTAAATAAATATATGTTAATTAAGAATGGCGGAAACGACGATGTTGTCAATGCCCTGACACAATTTTGATCAAACAAAAAAAATCCGATATCAACGATAAAAATCGTACACAAATCTATTGTATTTTATGTTCCATCAATTAGTGCGGGAATGCGATCATTAACATCGACTGTGTTCGCTGGAGGGGAAAGACCTTTCAATAATCCAAATAATCCCTCGCTAGATAAATATAATCAAACAAAATAATTAAATACGAGACAGAGCACAATTTAACCCATGACGCTACAATTATCTGCATGTAGTTATTTGTCACGTGTACACAGGCATTAAAGCTAAATGACAGTATATAATGGGAAACGCCCCCACACAAAAACAATGAAATGTGCGCTCTTATTACCAACCATTACCATTACTATTACCAACAATTTGGCCAGGAAACTGCCTACTAATTGATATATTTGCAAAATTAGAAAACTATCAATGCATTGATCGATATCGCAACCACCGCGGCGGTTGTATGTTGATATGCACCCTCGTGCGCTGCAAAACCTATGGCAAATGCTGCCCACGTGGTTTCGCATCGAACTAGCGTATATATGTGGCCAGCGTAGAAGGGCCAAACTGGTGGTGAATTTTGGCCCAATGTCAGCGGCATGCATAAACGTTTCCATTTAACAATATTAAGGTACGGGTTTTTCCACACAAGCCCTTTTTACGCTATTTCAACAATATACTGATCAATTAGTTTGGCCAATAAAGATACCTTTGGTAACTTTCCAAATACTGTTATTTGGCTTTAAACTCAAATTGTACATAATTTAGATACGCACGAGACAACTTTTACATATACACACACACGCACTCACACACTCACACACACGCACACTCACACAAGTGCACACCCAAACAAATCTTTTTTTTAAGTGATTTTTTATTTCTCCAAATTATAAGCATATAACATTTACAATTGAATACAACATGTCAATGTTTACATCTCATTCATAAATAAGGAATAGAACAATTACAGTTTAATGAAATATAAAGTAGAAAAGATTATCTCAAGCTAGTGTATATTGAATTCACAGAACCCATAAAATAAACATAATGGAGATTATAACAAAAGATAAAAAGAACTAAGACATGCTACTTCCTCACGTCTCATTTACAACCCCCCCCCCCCTCCCCCCCCCCCCCCCCCCCCTCACACCCCTGCACACTCATCCTCTCCCCCCTGCCCCGGAAATCTGCTCACATTCCTTTACAAAAAAACTAATGTTTACAAATACATAATTATATCAATAATTTGTAAATGTTACACACAGACACAAACGCACGCGCACACACGCACACACATATAAACACAAACGCATATACCTACACATACAAACACACACATACACGCAGACATTTCTCTTGTTCCTTGTTGCTTGTCTGATGGTGACAGAATAATTAAATACATTTTAATTTTCAAATATCTCCTTAATTATTGAGACGTTCCAGAACGTTTTTCAATTGTACTAAAAATCTATGTGAAGTATGTGATACAATCTGACAACAATATTCACCCGTTTCACTAGGTAAAAGTGTTTTTCTTCTACGAAATCGTTAACCATCATTCAGAAGAATATTATGATGATAGTGTGGTATCTCAAATAGTTCTCACTTTTGGACAAATCTTTGAATGATTCATAGTCAATGGTTTGCTCCCTTTTACAAGAGTGGTGGTTTAAGTTGCATCATTAGGGAGTTTTCGATCGCTGATACGAGGACCGTTGACCTATCGTCCCAGTGAAGTACCACATTGAGTTGACTAGGCACGTTGACTGTTGCTATTTACCTTTTCGATTTCATACGACGACGCGCGTTCAAGTCTCGGGATAGTTACGCCATGCATTGCTCGTGCGAAGTTTGCAGAGAATAGAAGATTAGTTTTGTAAACAAAAGGGTTTTAATATCCAATACAGTCAAACCTGTGTATAGTGACCACCAGATTGAAAGAAGAAAAATGGCCGCTCTTAACAGGTGACCTTTATAGACAGGTTCTATACAATCTTATTAAGACAAACCTCTGTATAGTGACCACTCAATTGAAACAATACAATTGACACTTGATTGCAAGTGACCTTTATAGACAGGTGCCAACATACAGTCAAACCTGTGTATAATGACCACCAAAGGGATATGAATAATTGGCCGCTATAAACTGGTGTCCATTGCAGACAGTTCCAAAATACCGTTTACAGTCAAACCTGTGTGTAAAGACCACCAAATGAAAACAAGAAAATTGGCCGCTATTATCAGGTGACCTTTATAGACAGGTTCCGAAATATTGTTTACAGTCAAACCTGTGTATGACCACTGATGGAAAACAAGAAAATTGGCCACTATGATCAGGTGACCTTTAAATACATGTTCCGAAGAGTCGTTTACAGTCAAACCTGTGTAGAAAGACCACCAAAGGAAAACAAGAAAATTGGCCGCTATTATCAGGTGACCTTTGTTGACAGGTTCCGAAATACCGTTTACAGTCAAACCTGTGTATAATGACCACCAGATTGAATGAAAACAAAATTGCCGCTCTAAACAGGTGACCTTTATAGACAGGTTCTATAAAATCTTATTAAGACAAACCTCTGTATAGTGACCACTCAATGGAAACAATACAATTGACACTAAATTGCAAGTGACCTTTATAGACAGGTGCCAACATATTGTTTACAGTCAAACCTGTGTATAACGACCACCAAAGGAAAACAAGAACATTGGCCGCAATAAACAGGTGCCCTTATAGACCTGTTCCATAAAATCATATACAGTAAACGTTGTATGGTGACCACCCAAGTGCAACAAGACATGTGGTCGCTATAAACAGGTGACCTTTATAGACAAATTTCATAACACAGTGTACTGTCAAACCTGTGTATAGTGACCAGCCAAATGAAACATTGGAAGTGGGCGCTATAATCAGGTAACTTATTATTGACAGACTCCATAGAATTAAAATGAGATAGTAAAACCTGTGTATAGTGACCACCCAATGCAGACAAGAAGAGTGGACGCTATAAACAGGTAACCTTTATAGACAAGTTCATTTAAATCATATAGTTCAGTTAACCTGTTTACAGAGACCACAGCAGAGAAACAAGAAATATACAGCTATAAATTATGACGTTGTTTTTAGTAGACAAATAGTGCTTGTCGTCACAGATCTAGACCGACGGCAAAACAGGGGTGTACACGTATTAGATATCTGGTACGAACGACGGGCACGTAGATGCGCATGCGCACTGCTTCAAAAAATGACGTCACTGTACCAGTCCACTAGTGAACGTACAAATCGAAAAGTCCGTACTCTTTCTCATTATTCGGGGTTCCACAGCGTTTATCCTAGGTTTGATAATAAGTTGATTTTGTCCACATGTATAATTAAAACGTGTTATATCCTAACACTTATTTTGATTGATAATTCTTTGTTCAGAATAATAAACGTACTTTCTAGAACACACACTTTAAAGAAAACTATTATTTTTGTTTTACATTACTTGTTTTGGCTTTACTGTCTAGTGTTGAAAAAAAAAGGATGTTCTATTTCTATTTTATTTTGCATGAGTTAGTATATTTCTCATTGTCTCGTTAAAAAAAGAAGAACACGTTTTGCCACTATACAACATGTACAAGTAACCCAACCAACCAACCACACATGCACACAATATATACAATATAACACCCTGTGTTAACCTTCTGATTCCTATAGGCGCATACAAAATGCACATGGTTGATTCGCATTTTCCTGGCTTGGCACAAAAAGACTTAAAGGAGCCGCACACCTGAAACTTTTCCACTCGACGGTGAGTTAAGCTGCTGCTGCAGTTTGCGTGACGTCATCAGACGCCACAGGATTCGTTATGCCCGTAGAGATTTGTTGGCCAGCGATGGCGCATTGTCTGTTTTAAAGCTAAATAGTGGCTTTTTTGGAAACCTATTTAACACAAACTGTTACTGTCGATATGCGTGGTCATTGCTGAAAATGTATAATAAGCCAGTGATATACAGCTTCTTAAAACTATTGTGTCACTTTAAACTGCCACAAATTACTGTAAGTAGTATAACTACTACTTTCATGATGCATACTAGTATCTAATGCATCTTTAATTGTAAAGACAAACTGCTTTGAAAAGTAAATGTTCTGAATTATCTATTTCCCTTTATTCAGATTTTTTTTTTAAATAGTTCGAACGCGGAGTTGTCTCACGATCACGCGAAATCAGCAAAAATGGTCGATACTTGGAGACATAAGTGCATGTGTTCAACATTATCTTATAAGCTCTGTTTTTGTCACATTATGTTGCAAAACTCTTCATTGATTAATTATGCAATTTATATTATTTTATTGTAGTTCTGTGTATTTTACATTGTATTTTTCATGAATATTTTGCTTTGTTTTGTTCATTGTCAAATAATGTGCGATTGTGAAATATGGAAATACATTCAAATAAAAATCAAATCAAACATACGAGCTTGCGCTGGCCTTCGGTCTGCCTGAAAATACGATAAGTATACGTCACTCAGCATTGGCTTTCGGTCTACTTATACATCTAACTTTATCACGGATTTCAGGTTAAAATTAAAATTATAAATTTTAACCAGAAATCCGAGTAAAGAGTACTATACTGTAGTATAACTGAGTTAAGCGAATTCACACGTTTTCTGCTATTTTTCGAAAGCTGCTATCTAGCTTTAAAGGTAATTTAGAGTGTTTTTCCGGATCGGTGATTATTTTTGTCTCTTTTTAGCCTCATTTTGTATACTAATTCATATCACATGCATGAAACCTGTTGCAAAGTATGTTTGGTATTCATGAAATACTGCGTAATTCAAACGGTTTTTGGTCATATCTATATGAGCTGTATAATTATGGTCTCATCCGATGATTTTTTTTTGTAATCTAACACTATCCCATATATACAATATACATAATCACGTGTTTGTCATGTGCATTATGGTTGAGATAATAGTTATTATACTATTGAATATTCAAATTTTATATTTGGCTGTTCTTACATAATATTTAATTTGCTAAGCAAAAATCGTCGTTTTTCAGACAATTTATGTGTAAACAAAATTCTTCTACAAGTGCTTCACATTTGCATGGCAGTGCACGTGAAATATATTGTTTTATTTTTGTATGCAACATATAATTATTTGGCTTTATAGTATTCCGACAGTGTGGGCTTTATATGTCCGCCTTCTAGTTGATGTTTGTATTATTTTGAGAATGGTCTCCAAGTAGATGTACACAGTGATGTTACTGTTACTTTTACTAAATGATTAGCAGTCGAAAGATGTCGCCATTTGTTTATATTATAAATACATACATTAATATATATTTCGTTTATGCCTGGGAACCAAATATCTTTAAAACTTTGCTCCATTTTGGTTCCCTCGTATTTCACATTTGTCTTTGATTAAGTATGTAATTCATATTGATTTATTATAGTTCTGTGTATTTCATATAGGCTAGTATTTTTTTCCATGAATATATTTCTTTGTTCGATTATTTCAATGTCAAAATAAATAAATTGTTTATGTGAAATATGGGCAAATTAATTAAAATCAAATCAAAATGTAATCAAAACTACTGAAAGAACGCCACAATAGCTTTAATTCTATACCTGCCTCATTTACCGGTTACTTCACATGCAGACATGACTTACACATTTGATTCCCCTTTTCCACTTGATTTTCTCGATTATTTAATATCATAGTCTGTTGTTTTTTGTCTTCTCGAAATGACGTCGTTATCTGACCAATCGCACCTCAGCTGGCTAGACGGCTCATTTCCCGGCTCTGGCTTGTAGTCGTGTAGATTTTTCTAGGACCTGGACACGTTCTTTAGTCCAACGTTTTTTTATTGATTCATATTCTAGAAAGGTTAAGAAGAAATTTCAGCTTTGTTGCCACCTTGGCAACATTGGGCAACTTTTGTTATAAGCATTATAAAGTTAATTAGCTAATTCGCATATTTGTGAAATAAGGTCAGGGGTCATTTTCTATCTAGGAATAGTACAATATTGATCAAAACAAGTATAATAGGGTATTTAGGGGCAAGGATTCCATTTCCGGTGCTCGTTTGTAAGTGCCATATGGGCAACACCCTGAAATCCAAGATGGCTGCCCCTAATTTGCATATTTATGAATATTATTGATTTTCAGTGGCTACAGCCTCTTATAAGCCATTATTGCAGATTATTTTCCTCAATCATGTTCTACATGTGTGATAACGATCATTTAGCTTGGTTACCACCTCGACAACCTCTAGCAATGCATACAATTTGCATAATTAGGTATTTTACCTAATTTACATATTCCCCCAAATCGAGTATATTGGGAACCCGGAAAGTAAAAATGACAAGTAATACCACTTTTCCAAGGTTTAAGGGGGCAACAAATCCATTTATGATACTTAATTTGACGTTTCACCTTGGCAACCCACATAAATCCAAGATGGCCGCCTTTGTCATTTTTAAGGTAATACTGCTATTTGCCATTTTAATGGCATTTATTTTATAACAGTATGATTGTTTTACTGTAAGTAAACAACTACATTATGATTCAAGTATTCTAGTTCCTATTTCCAATAATTAAAAGTCCAAACATTATAATATTGATCTAATATAACCGAAATAATATAGTCGTGTATCATAACATGTGTAATTTGGTAAGAAGCCATGTTTGATTTGAGATGGTTGCCATGGTGATACAGGGAAATAAGTATCAAAAATGGATCTGTTGCCCCCCAAAACCTTGGAAAAGTGGTATCACTTGTCATTTTTACTTTCCGGGTTCCTAATATACTCGATTCAGGGGAATATGCAAATTAGGTAAAATAATGAATTATGCAAATAATATGCATTACTAGAGGTTGCCATGATGGCAACTAATCTTTTATATCTCAGATACATACTTAGAACATAACAGACGAATAATAATCTGGAATTATTGCTTATTAGAGGCTGTAGCCACTAAAAATCAATAATATTCATAAATATGCAAATTAGGGGCAGCCATCTTGGATTTCAGGGTGTTGCCCATATTGCACTTAAAAACGAGCACCGGAAATGGAATCCTTGCCCCAACATATATTAGAATACTTGTTTTTATCAATATTGTACAATTCCTAGATAGAAAATGACCCCTGACCTTATTTCACAAATATGCAAATTAGCTAATTAACTTTAAAATGCTTATAAAAAAAGTTGCCCAATGTTGCCAAGGTGGCAACAAAGCTGAACATTTTCCTTAACCTTTCTAGAATATGTATCAATAAAAAAACATTGGACTAAAGAACTTTTCCACGTCTTGTACACGACCCAATGGACCGTCTACACGACTATTGGAGTTTAACGCTCGGAAGAACAAGAACGATCGCTTCCTCGGTACCTGGATTCGGGGCGTATCAGTTCTGCTTTTCGTCTGAAGTACCCGGTCACATCGCGCGTCGGACTTGAACGTGTTGTCTGGCGGCGAGTGACAGAGTCGTGTCTCTTTTTGTCCCGTCTGTGGCCCACTTCCCTCATGGTTGTCAACTCGAAAAGCCGCCTTTATCTTACTTGTAATCGTCGCGTTATCTCACAACTACATCTTTATTGATCCTGTAGGCATGTACGCCTGACTTGAATCCGTGTCAACTTCATTTTTACCATTTCCCTTTCAAACCGTATTCCTTTGTCAAAATGTTTGTGAAATTATCCCCTCACCTGTGCGGATGTCGCATCAGACTTTGCTGTGTTTCGTTATTGACGTCATTCGTCCACCTTCTTTTATAATATATGAATAACAATAAATGTCATTAAAATTACAATACAATTTTTAAAAGAACGTTTTATTTATCGAGGGAGCTACCAACAATGACTAAAGAACTGAACATTTTATTCCAGTGGATATAGTTGCAATATAAATATCATTACCACAATCCGTATCATAAGTAAGTAAATACCAATTTGTAATGGTCTTTGATAGGACTCCGCCGGGGTCTGCTATTTTATAATTATCATTATCTTCTCTCCTATTCTCCGTCCCCCCTTATCTGCTCATTATTACCATCATTGTCATCATCATCATCATCATCAGCAGCAGCAGCAGCAGCAGCAGCAGCAGCAACATCATCAGCATCATCAGCATCATCATCATCATCATCATCATCATCATCATCATCATCATCATCATCATCATCATCATCATCATCATCATCATCATCGTCAGCAGCAGCAGCAACAACTCCAGCAGTAGCAGCGGTGGCAATATAAATAGCAGCCAAAAGTAATGCCAACAACATTAATAATTATATTTCTTTATTATAAATATTTTGTTTTCTGTCGTCACACTTTCTAGTACTTTAATTAAGACGTTAATTGCGAGAGACGTAAGTGGGTGGTGGTCATCGTCCCACTTGTCGACGTGGTTTAGAGAGCGGTCACATCAACGGGGCGTCCCCGGGGAACCTGGAGGAAGCATCCCTAAATCCGCGGAAACATTTGAGGGAATCTCTCCAGAGACCTCGCCTAGACCTATAGACTGAGAAGCTCCCGCGTTGTCCGACGCTTGATGAAGGGGTCATCGATCTCCAGCCATGCAGCTGCATCGGTCAGCCTCAGCAGTGCATGCAGTAAGCGGACTGATATCGCTCCAATTCCTGAGGCTGTCTTATGCGACTCCTTAAATGTTCTGTTGCCATTTCAATTTGGTCAAGAGACAAGACTGATTGGAAAGATGGTCAGGCATGATAGAGCCAAAGAGACTATAATAAGTGGCGTATGCGGGGGGCGTATGTTGCCTGCTCCAATCCAGTGGGGGAAAGCAAAGAGGGTAAATGTTTCCCACGAGGGAGGAGTGGTGAAGTCTTCGCCAGAGTTAGGGGTCAATTACATAAAGGTCATTTACCCCATCTCCTTGCCCCCTTTGTCATGTTAGACAACATGTATATAGAGTTGAGGTTGGTTAGTGTTTGTTTGTTTGTTTGTTTGTTTGTTTGTGTGTTTGTTTGTTTGTTTGTTTGTTTGATTGTTCGTTTGTGTGTTTATTTGTTTGTTTGTTTGTGTATGTTTGTTTATTTGTTTATTTGTTTGTTTGTTTATTTGTGTGTTTGTTTGTTTGTTTATTTGTTTGTTTGTTTGTTTGTTTGTTCCCCTTATAACTACGCTCTTTGGAAGAGAGCACTTCTTGTTCCGACCTACCTCAGCATGCTCAGGGGCTGGGCTGGCTGGTGACCCGTCTCCTCTCGGCCTTCCCCCCGATAACATCGCTGCGTCCAGGATGCCACGTATAGCGCCATGCGGCCTGGGGAAGCCCCACCTTCTTTGGGGTGCAATGTTTTGGCTGCATTTAAGAGTTTTGTTTTGATTTATTCACATTTTGTTTAATATATTTTCTTTATATCAATATTATTAAGGCCGTTGAAATACTACATATTACATAATGTGACAGAAGTACTAACAGTTTGAAACTGCGTGTTTGCATTATCTTGGTTTGTTGTTGTTGCCGTTGTCGCTGCTGATGTTAGTGGTGTCGATGCTGTTGTAGTTTATGTTACTGCTGTTGTGTTTCTTCTTAAATTGGTATACTGCAATAACTTGATGTGTTGTCATTGTTGTTTTTACCATAACGACACAAAAATATGAATAATTATTTCCGTATGTGTGATAGTTCGTTCTCCTTTATCTGCATTTTTTTTTTAAATTCTCCTCAATTTAAACGAATAGACAAACCCAATTGTATATAAGCCTAACTAAACTTCGAGTAACTCTGGGATTCTGCATTGATTTGATGTATTGTTGTTGCTGCTGCTGTTTACGTGTTGATGTTATTATCATTATCATTATTATTGTTGTTGTTGTTGTTGTTGTTTGTAGCACAATTAAAGGAATATTCATCTTATCTTGAGAGGTCGTTCTCCTTTAGCCGTTGTAACATTATACGTCTTTTCACAAGTTGAGACAAAAATAACGATTTGGTCGCACACGTTGATTGTTATAGCTTGTTTAAAGTAACGTCCTGTGTGTCTGCGCTTGTATCGCGTTAAATACAACTCATATATTCCGGTCGTTAATACAATTAACGATATCCTAAAATATTATCACGTATGACAGTTCACTTCCATTAATTTCTGCTTAACCCTTTAAGCGCCGAAGCGCATATCAATTACGCGCAACTCCTATACATTAAATGGTCACAAGGACTTCGTAATGAGTCGCGGTCTTCTCCGCACTCTGGAATGGCATGGCGCCTGCGTGACGTCACTTCATCTGATTGGACATGGCGTTTAATGCGCACGCTTCCATGATGGCGATAAGTGACGCTGGAAAAGTGGATTGCGCCTTTCCGATCCATTTTTAATGACCACTGCAAGTGGCATGTGCAGAGAGAGGAGGTGGCAGAATAACGGCCGAGGATTGTAACAAGCAGGAACCGAGGAGCCCCGAAACTATAGACCCCATTCACATCGAAATTATTGACCGGTGATTATCTAGAAAATGATCTGTAATCAATGTGAGAACCCCACGCCCCTTAAACCAAGAATATCGGCTGGTGATATTAGGAGTAGGAATCGAGGAGCCACAAAGACCACATTCACATCGACAATTGTAGTCCGGGAATAACTTTCGTAATCAGATTGACAACCCAACGTCCCTCATGCTTCCCCACTTCACACCACAAGCTGTAAGCCGTGAATATCGGCAAGAGCCCCAAAGACAACACTCATATGCCGAAACTTGTAATGCGGGAATTATTAGATGAATATTATAATCGCATTAACAATCCCATTCCCCCATGAATCCCCATTTCACACCACAATTTCAGACCGAGACTATCGACTAATGATAACAGAGCAGAAATCAAGAAAACAGAAGAACCCTATAGTTAGCACTTTTACATCGAAAAATGTACTATTATAGACCAGGGGCCCGTCGCAGAAAGAGATACAATCGATTGTAAGTTACGATTAATTGTAAGTCAAAACATTTGCGCGTTTCAACAAATCAGATTTGCGCATTTAGAACCCATGATCTGACTTAAACTTAATTGTAACTTACAATCGATTGCATCTCTTTCTGCAACGGGGCCCAGGAATGACTTTAGTAATCAAATTGAGAAATTGAACGCCCCTCATGCGCCCCCTTCACACCGAGATCTTTAGACCGAGAATATTGGCAAATTAATGATAACAACAGAATTCGAGAGACCCTGTAAATACCACGTTCACATCGAAACATTGTAGATCGGGAATACGGTTTGGGCCATCACGCCCATATCTACCCCTTTTCACATCACAATCCAAAGTTAGACCGAGTGTAACCATGGTAACGTACGGTAGATGAAAGCAAATATTATAAGGATCTACATGTAGGATCTCATGAAAACCCGTTCACATGCGGAATACAATATTGTTTGAATCTTGTATACACCCGTGTTATGAATGGTGTGAATAATTTCCTAATCGTGTATCATGAGATCTCTTTCAGCCTCGTTTTCTAATGATAATAATGATTCTATGTCAAATTTGTATCTGCCTTAATTCCCATTTTGTTGTTCACGAAGAAATGTGACTTTGGTTCTAATCGCCAGACAGATAATTTACCTCAATGTTTGATTTATTTTATGGTGTGAACGTGCATTGCCCTGATAGTTCAGTCTCTCCATCCATGCTTAAACCCATGATGTGAACGGGTCCCGTCTAATCGTTTGGTCTCTGCCCCTCATTTCCTCAAGAATCTTAGCTGGCATCCGCCCGAGACTAGTCGCCTGCGAAAACCACGACATCGGAACCATGTAAAAATCAACTTCGATTATGGCGGTAATTTGAACACAAACGCTGGGCAGCAGGTGCCATTATATGCACTAAAAATCATGCTTTCTTACCAAGAATTTACATATAACTTTCTAATTCCTCGTATATATGATTATTAAGTTTTTCCATATTCTTCATTTGAATTTTGTTTTTTATACCCTGCGGGTAGACTGTTGATAGATCGTGGCAACACGCAACAATTTCATTGTTTTTTTAATTTTTATATCTCAACACGTTTCTAATTTTAATTAAACACTTTTGTAAAGCTTATTATAATATATTGTACTAGGTAGATGTTGTGAACCATCGATAACTGGCAGGGTGACAGGGTGTATAGATCATTACATTTGATAACAGCAATATAGTTTCATTATCAAATATGAAGACAATTATTGCCAACCTTTCATTTTCTCAAACAATGTTATGTTTTGGTACATGTGAAACCAGGGAATTACAAACGGCACATAAATGATTATGACAATGAAATAAACATTTTATAAAATAGTTTTGGTCAATACGAGTGCATGCATGGTTAGAATTGACAAAACCACGGCCACTGTAGGTTGTCCATGATGTAATCACATTTTATGCAAACCGTGTCCAAAAAGTCGCTCTTACGACAACAAAGTTTTTCCCAGTCTTGCGCTACATTGGCAGAACGATCAGGGCAACTTTCATGCTAACAGAAACTTTGAAAAAACACGTAAAATAAGAATGTAATCATCTTGATATAAGCATTCGAACAATATTGAAAACAATAAACCAGCCCATTCGCTTCAACATACGCAGAGCCATACCTGACGTATACATATTCTTTCGACACAAATATGGTAGGTTTCTAAGGATATACTTATATGTTAATTTTCTTGTTGTATGCAAAGACATATAAGTTAGATTATGTTCAACCATGCAATATTTTCACAAAAAATATTGCAATATCATAGTCCATTATACAAAGTTTACACATAATTATGATATTTCGCCTCCTATAACTGAGCAGTTATTAAAGGGGACTAACAGGTAAAGAACAACACATAATTATATGTTTTGGTACCGTTTTGTGATGTCAAATAGATACCCAACATTTTGCAAAGGGTTGTATAATTCATAAACAATGCAATTAGTTACCACCACTTACGGAACCATTACTATTTCATGGTTCCGTATACGCGCCAAACATTTGCGAGTGCGCCAATATACTATTCACGCGTACGTTTAGAGACAATAGAATCCCGAACGATTCGTTCGCTCTGGACAAATGTAGTCTTCGTATGCAGACCCATGAACGCATGCTTTAGCATGGTGATGCGTTTTCCAAATATATATATTTGTATCTGGAAAGATATTTTTGAAAAAAATATTAATGGAATGGACTACTAAAGATGTTACCTTTCATTTATAAGAGTAATATTTGTGGGTGGTGGTACCCTTTAAATGAATTAGTCATTTGACAATGTTACCAACTACTTCAATTAAAGGGGAACTAACCCTTATCCTTTTGACTTACTGGATGTGATGAGAGCATAACTCTTGTCATTTCTAGTCACTTATTTCCTCATGAATATTCCCAATAATGAAAATAATCAATATTTTATGGCCCACTGTCGTCTGCTTTCGATGCCAACAGGAGGCGGCCATTTCTTCAACTTCTCGCGGTGAAATGACGTGTCAGGCGGAGAACACAATAGCGGGTTACGATAATGCTATTGTGTTCTCCGCCTGCCACGTCATTTCACCGCGAGTAGTTGAAGAAATGGCCGCCTCCTATGGGCATTGAAAGCAGACGACAGTGGTCCATAAAATATTGATTATTTTTTTAATCGGGAATATTCATGAGGAAATAAGTGACTAGCAATGATAGTAGTTATGCTCTCATCACATCCACTAAGTCAAAAGGATAAGGGTTAATTCCCCTTTAAAGAGGAGCACATCCTGTCCTATCTTATTCGCAAGAGAGGTATGGTATATTATGTCACTCTCTGTGTGTACTTTCACCCCCTTCACGCATAATGTTCATACACTACTAGATTGCTACTTGTTGCACAGGTGAATATGAAATATAGCATGAATATAATACGTATTATGACCGGTATATTTATCAGGTATACTAGTGGTAATAATTAGCGTTTGCCATATGATTACAATCATTACGGAATCAGTAGGAAAACCTTCACGGATAATTCACTAGTGGCCAAGCGCCTCTCCGCGACGCCGTGCTTGCCCGCATATAGGATCATGTGTACAGTAATCGCTTGCGCTCCGAGTCTTTTCGATGACCACATTATCGCATACTATAAACATCGCTCACAGTGCGTACAAAAGTACAACAGTACGTACAACATCGAACAGTTTTCGGGATCGGGATTTAGAGCGCAATAATGGATCTAGACGACAAAGATATTGGAGATATATACAGGGTGTCTCAGAAAGAATGCAACACCTACGATCGTTAAATTCATCAACACCATCGACCAAATGTCATTGTTTTTTGTTTGATTGGGTAGAACATTCTTTTTCCAACAACATGATACCATGATCATTGATTTTGGGTAAGGCGTTTGGATCCTAGGGCCATTTTTCTGAGGCAATGTCGTTTCCTAAATTTGCTACTTTTTCGTCTCCAGCGATCCTCGAAACACTGAGGCATTCTCGCCCCACGGCCTCCCATAGACAATGTGAGCCATACCGTACGGGGTTATTGTCTTCTTTATCAAAGGGAGCGCAGTCATGCGGTTCTTCTGTCTATGGGAGGCCGTGTGGCGAGAATGTCTCAGTGTTCAGAGGATCGCTGGAGACGAAAAAGTAGCAAATTTAGGAAACGACATTGCCTCAGAAAAAAGACGCCTTACCCAAAATCAATGCTCATGGTATCATTTTGTTGGAAAAAGAATGTTCTACCCAATCAAACAAAAAACAATGACATTTGGTCGATGGTGTTGATGAAATTAACGATCGTAGGTGTTGCATTCTTTCTGAGACACCCTGTATAGATACCAAGCGACTATATGTAGTCAGTTTATCTACCACCGTGACCATGAACGTTTCCTTGACCAAAAGGTTGCCGAAAATGGGTCAGCAAAATCAGTGATATCCTGTTACACGCGGATTTTCAAAATAATGTTGTTTATTCGTTTTAATTGAATATAGGAGCCGCTTGTCATCTTTGTTTACCAAATAATTTTACTGCTGACAAAAAAAGTCAACGTATAATCTGGCTAAAGGCGCAGCAAGTGTTAACCTTGATTGTGGAGGGGGAGAGGGGGGGGGGGGGGGGGGGGCGCAAATAAGAGGCCGTCGGCACGGTTCCACAGTTTGTACCATCAATAAATTAAAACAAGAATGCGTTTGATATTATCCTCCAACATGGAAGGAATGGAAGGGGAGGGAGGGGATAGGGGAGGGCTAATAAGTATAACCACAGGCTAACAGTGAAGGAGCTAGGGGTGAGGGGGGGGGGGGGGGGGCATCGCCCCTGTAACCTCAATTCACTATGACCCTGAATCCGGTTTAAATATTAGGGGATTTCATTTACGTTATCATATGTGAAAGCTACGTACAGTAATAATAGTGCGTAGTCATTGTGTTATTTTAAATGCTCAGTCTTTGGGCGCCGTCGCAGTATATTAGCTGATCATAGAGGCCTTGGTTGCGATTGTGAATATCAATACTTATTAAAACACACGAATTATCATTTATATCTGGTCGGAATCGATTAGATAGCCCTGTCGCTTTTGGAGGAACCAAAGTACATATGCATGACATATGAAGGTGATAGATTGATTCTTGTCACAACTCGCAAAAATTATTGTTAACAAAAAATGGCATTGCCAGGATTAGAAAATGTTATGTTGAATCTTGTTTTATTGCATTTCGCTCGTATCTTTGTCAAAAATGATACTTTTGTCTTTAAAAGTTTATTTTGACCATCAAGCTGATGTACAGTTAACCCATCCACCTATTTCTGATGCGTGTTTGTATTTTTAACAAAGGAACGGCGTTGACTTGTGCCTTTAACCTATCGCCGGTCAGTAATCAACGTGGAGACAGCTAGAGGTTGAATAATTAATGGCGTGTTCATATAATTTGTTATCATGCACCCGACTATTCCTACGTGGTACTTTGCATTATATAATACATAGTGTTGGACAATTAAAGGGCAATGCAACTCAAGAATAGAGTTTATCCTACTTGATATATCGTAAAATGCCTTTTTATTATATATAACATAACTCCGACTCAGATTTCTGCTTTGGGAGAAATATGTGAAAACTCTATCGGGATTACCACTATTCATGCGAACAATGGAGGCCGCCATTATTAGGTGTGTGCGGACTTATGGTCAGTGATATGCACTAATGCATTTCAATAGGACCTATTGTTACCATTGTCTGAATACTTGTAGATGCTTTGACGAGTCTGTAAATCAGTGAAAAGCTTTTTGTTCGGCCCGTAGCGCACTCGTCATAGTTTGCAAAGCATGTCGGGCAATTACAAGAACATGACCGCTCCCATCACCTTTTGCCGCCGTAAGAATTAGTAAAATGTGGGTATGTTCACGTAAGGATTTCATGGGATCCAGGAGGCCAAAATTGCCAAGTTATGTATCAAATAAAATGTCTGTTCACCCTCTAAACGATAATAATAGCCGAATGCCATAGTTTCATTGCCCTTTAATGTCGCGTCGTATATAGTGTATGGTGTAATTGAAATACAACCGGAATTCTAGGCCATTAACCGTCGAAACAATTAAATCGACAAAATGCGATGCGTAATTGAATATAATAACACGTTTGATTTTGTTACACTTTAGTTTTAAAATAACAATTTTATGATGATTGGTGAACGTTTATTGCAATAAAAAAAGGTCTACAGACTAAAGGTGCAGCCGCTATACGGATATACCATGAAACCTTTATTATTATAAAGAGGAAGTATTGATTTCAGGCGAGTGTAACAGATACCTCCAAAACAACTCAACCGCTTTGACTAGCAATTGACCTTGACAGTTCTTGAAGCACTTCGTTATTAGTACTCATCAAGGTTTTAATAGACTTAATCGACATGTCGCCGATGTTTAGCGTGACCGTCCATATAGCGCGACCAGGGAATGACAGTGGACAACTCTTAAAGCGCCAATGGGGGTAATTACCGCTACTGACCGTATCAACGAGATGTACAACGCCGTGACGTGGGGTGCACAAGAGTCATGATGGTACCAAAGTGCTTCCTCAGTTCGAGTAACATTGTCCAAAACTATAAAACTTACCTAGAACTCTATAGCAGTTAACAGGGCCCCCTTGCAGAGAGAAATATATTCGATTGTAAGTTACGAGTAATATTGTAAGTCAGGTCATGTGTTCCACATGCGCAAATCTGATTGGTTGAAACGCGCAAATTGTCGGACTTACAATCGATTGTATCTCTTTTTACAACGGGGCCATTAATATTTGTTTTACCAATATACTGTGTAGAAGCATGAGACAGATTTCGGTTTTTCAAATTTCTCTTTCGTTATACAGATATTTATCATTGAAGTTTTCGGATTTGAAAGTCTAGATGGGAGACTTTCAACGGTGTAAATATTAGTGCAATGAGTTAGAAAAAAGGTTGCGTACTATTGTTTGAATCATAAGACTACACAACTTTACACAACTGTATACGACTAATTTGCAGTGTATTGTTACGCACAATAATAATTATATTACTATTATACATGTATCTACTTTAAAATAATTCCCGGTCATGTCCTACCTCCACGTCAAATGACCTTTTTCTTGTCTTTCTCATTTGCTTGTCCTTTTTCAAAAGAACATCAAAGACAAACATCATCAAATTACCAAATCAAAATGACAACAATAATTGTGCTATCTGTCATTTAAGTCCAACCCCATATTCATTAGAACTGAATTATTTACGTCGGAAGTGAATAACGATGAAGAATACCATAATATCGTTTTGGTTTTCTCACAAGATCACTTTTCTATAGTTAGCCACGGACGGCAGGACTTTCCCCCTACAACATGCTACTCCATACGATGACCAAAATAATTATCATATCGATGAATAATGGTCACCGAGAATTGAGGGCAGGGTTTAAAGGGTTAAACGGTTGCTTATTAAGCTTGTGAAAGCCTCGCATATACATTTCCACGTACTTGTTTTATATGTTGTCTGCGCCTTCTAAAAGGCACGGCGCCCGCTTGATTAAGATCAATTATTAATCACCGTATATAACCATATCGGGACTCACTCCCTCTCCCTCTCGCTAGAATTCAGATCATACATAGAATCGTGTTCTGTGTATTTTTTCCAAATGCACCGTTATTGCAAATTAGGCCGCTCGTATTATTCCTGAAAATTAAATCCATAATCAAATGTTATTCTTTTGAAAAGGAGGTTTGCATGGATTCGTCATCGGGTTTATAGACTTTCGATACAGTCAACGGGGAAAACGGGGTTGCGTTTATACATTGGACTAGAAAAGTGACCCAGCCCTTATTTCACCCCTGCTAGCGGATGGATGGGATAATGTTACTCAAGGTTTGGTATACATGACAATGTATCACGTTGGAACAGAAAGGAACAAACGGAATTACTCGACTATGACTCATATTATTATGGATGTAATATTTTGTTAAAGACATTTATTGCAAAAATCCATTTTTTTTTTGCATGATGCTTCTAAGTCTGCATTTTTGGAAAAGAAGGGCAAACAATAGTTACTTTTAGATGTTGTTATGTAATTATGTAATTTAAGAAAAGTGAAAACCATACATTGATGATAAGTATGACGATGATGACGTTATTGATGATGTAATGATGATGATGATGATGATGATGACGATGGTGACGATGATGATGACGATTATGACGACGACGACGACGACGATGATGGTGATAATAATGATGATGATAAGATGACGATAATAAAGGTGATGATTTCAATTTCCACATTAATTTGTATTTCATTGCATCAGGACGACGACGATGACGTTGATGACGACGACGACGACGACGACGACTATGATGATGATGATGACGATGATGATGATGATGTTGACGATAATCATAATGTTGATGATGATGATTTTATTTTGTATCTACAATTATTTTTTATTTAATTACACCAGGGGATTCACCGTTATTACTGAGCCCATTTGAACCTTTAGTCATTTATGATATTCCTACATAGTCATAAAGATCATAGAAAGCCTAAGCCATGCTAACCAGAAAACCGTGCCAAAATAGGGTGTGGTTCGACGGAATAACGAATAAGCATCATATTATTGGTAATATCCAGTTCTCTGACTAGGTTCCATTGTTTCTGAGTTATGTTGTAATTTTGAGTTCCTCACTTCCCTTCTCTGTCAGTATCTCAAACTAATTATCATGTTTTCAAAACTCGCCAGCCAATGTAACAAACATTGATTTAAAGTTTAAAGGGACTTAGTAACATTGTCCAAAACCTCAAAATAAAATTGTAATTCTAGCGGTTCCTTTATACCTTGTTGTATTCGTATTAACAATAAAATCATGGGACAGCTTTCGGTTTTTCAAATTTCCCTTTCATTACAAAGATATGTATGATTGAAGTATTTAGATAAGAAAATCTCCGGGCGAGATTTTCATCCCTGTACAAAGTGAATGCAGTGAGTTGGTGAATATCACCCAATATCACTTTGCATTTTCGCTCATTACTTGGCCATACATTGTCCATTTGACCTGAAATTTTCACACAATACCCTGAGGACATATGAGATAACAACAGTATACATTGCATCAACCATTCATCAGTTTTTGCACATCTCAACAAAGTTACTAGATCCCTTTAAGGGATCTAGTAACTTTGTTGACAAGTGCAAAAAGTGATGAGTGATTAATATAATGTGCACTTGGTGTGATATGATATGTCCACAAAGTAATGTGTGAAAATTTCACGTTAATTGGATGTTTTTTGGCCGAGAAAGTAACAAAAATGCAAAGTGATATTCACTAACTCATTGCACTTACTTTGTACACGGCTTAAATTATCCCGTAGAAAGTTTAATATCTGAACACTTCAATCGTAAATATCTTTTGAACAAAATGGAAATTTGAAAAACCGAAACCTGTCCCATGCTTTTATTGTTAATATGAATATGACAAGGTATGAGAGAACCGCACTAGAGTTCCAAGTAAGTTTTGAGGATTTGGACAATGTTACTAAGTCCCTTTAAAGATATGTAGTTATCATACACAAATGTCACATATAGGGATCTTACTACATCAACTGAACTCAAAATAACAGCCTGCAAAACAAAATCTGATGAAAATGCGTTCGTGAAATATATAGGGCCCCGAAAAATGATGTTCAGTGTGATTGGGTTTTAAAGGGGTAGTTCAGTTTTGGTATAGAGGGGGCAGCACGAAATAATATTTTTGTGAGATAATGAAAAACTGAGTGTAAAATTTTGAAATGGCAGAATAAACTTTATTTGATCAAAATCGGTTCAGAAACGGCTGAAATATCAATAAATATATCCGATCGGAATAAATCTGGGGCCCAGATTAATTCGATGATTTTTTTTTAAATTACACCAAATTTTTCAAAAGAGGTTTTTAAATAGTTGTTAAAGGGGTAGTACAGTTTTGGTGAGGCTGAGCTTTAGTAACCAAAACCTGCACAATAACACTACAAAATAATAGTTTTAACCCCACCATGCTCGAAAGGTATAGAACATTACAAACGACTAATTAAAAAGCCTGATATCATTTTTTTTAAAGAGCCATTGGTTTCAACCATTTTTCATACAAAATTATGCATGTGATGTTTTGTTGAAATAATGATTAGATAGAGAGATCATCAACAACTATTTAAAAACCTCTTTTGAAATTTTTTGAAAAAAGTGTAGGCATTTTTTATTATTTTTTTTTTAAATCATCGAATAAATCTGGGCCCCAAATTTATTACGATCGGATATATTTATTGGTATTTCAGCCGTTTCTGAAACGATTTTGATCAAATAAAGTTTATTCTGACATTAAAATTGTATGCTCTTTCAAATTTTACACTCAGTTTTTCGTTACCTCACAAACAAATTATTGTGTGCAGCGCCCTCTTTACCAAAACTGAACTACCCCTTTAAGGATCTCTCTATTTAATCATTATTTCAACAAAACATCACATGCATAATTTTGTATGAAAAATGATTGAAACCAATGCTTTTTTTAGAGAGCACCCTCTTGTGTTGTAATGGCTTTAAACAAAATGATAACAGGCTGTACTACCCCTTTAACAATCATTTTTTTGTAATCTATTTTTTTTTTTGGGGGGGGGGGGGGTTCAGTCTAACGTATAACTTTTAAAGCCACCAAGACCAATTTCATATTAACTACTTTTAACCTTTAAACCAATTAACGTGAGAGATCGACTAATAGAATATGATTATCGTGATTATAGATAAATTAAAAACTATTGGTCATGACATATTGCATATCTGGTATTCTCTTTTGTTTTAGAGTGCAGATAGCTAAAAATAATACGGTAATTATCCGGGGGCTGTCAATAAATGGAATTATATTTGGTTACTTTTAAAGGTGGCTCGGATTCATAAATAAATCGGAAGCGCGGTGCCATCTTGCGAAGGCCTTGCGTACGGCGCGTGCTACACATTATTGGCTCAGTATGTTGCAGTGTGCACAAAATAGCCTATGTTTTAAATTGCATGTAGCTAAGAATTAATACGTTGATTATTAATGAGCTGCGAATACAGATTCGTAAATGAGACGCGTGGTGCCATCGTGTTAATGCCTTGCTACAAATTATTGTACAGTGCGCACAAATTATAGCAGTTCAAAATGGCGATCCGCAGTCTAGCAATATTCACCACGCATGACAGCCTTTAATGCCAGCTAATGACTTGTAGTCGATCGCCCCTGAACCCCTGATCGGGTCGGAACTCTTCTAAGGGTAATCGCTTACATCTGATTCATCATACAATTAAATTCATGTCTGTCCCAACGCAAAACAATAATTACATCGCCATTATTTTAACATGACTATGTCATTTACGGGGAATCGATTTAACCGGCGATTGTTTTTCCCGCGCAACCATGGCGAAGCTAACCGGGGGGAGGGGAAGAGGGAAGGGTGAGGGGAGGGGTAGGGGGAACACTTTCCGACTCTATATATACATTCTTGCCTGGTACTTCATTACCCCCGACCTTCCCTTCCCCCACCACCCCCACCACCGATAAAAAAAAGAAGAAAGAAATACATTTCAGTTTGAGCAGTCCCTCCATTGGCAGCCCTCACTGGGGTCCATCCCGGCTACGCCCCTACCGGAGATCGATCTGTCCTCACTTCAGGCCGCTAACCCCGTTAGAGAGAATGGAAGAAAACCCTTTGGAGGACGCTGAAATAAGCGACCATTTCCTCAGTGGCGACACCCGAGACAAGATACAATTGAACTAAGCAGCCCAAGGTTGTATCGGTCGGTCGGTCGGACGGCGAGACCAAGCTTGTATTGAATGTATCATGACTAATAATTACTACGAGAGTATAACCTTACACAAATGTACGTTATGATCATGTACATTATGATTTACATTATGAAAGGGCAAATTAATATTAGATTGATTTCACGCGATTAATTATTATAATAATTGATTAATTTTCACTCAGCGCTTAATACAGGTTGCTATATATAAACTCTGTTGCATGCGACAACATTAATAATATAACAAGTATTGTAGTTATGGGGGTATGGCAAACAAATGCCCCAACTTATACCCTGCCCGTGTGAATTCCTGGGGCCCCTAACCATAAAGGAAAGGAAATTGCCCTAAATACTATAACTATAATAATTGCAGCCAAAGATATAGGCTTCGCCCCCCGCCCGCCACTATAACATAAAATGCCTACCCGTCTTGTCCACACCCCCCCCCCCCCCCCGGTCCGAGTTGACACTGCCTATGCCAAACATGTCTACATTTTTGGGGTTTAATTCACTTGCCGTTTGCCAACAGGCAATATTTCCGCGAAATGCTGTGCATAATGCTGACATATAGGTGTCTATTTTTAATATTTATAGAATATAATTAGGGCTTTGAATTGCTAGTAACTCTGTTGGTTTCAACATTTGGGAAAAAGCAGTGCAGAATACTGTAAGCAACCCCCCCTACCCCCCACCCCCCCCACCCCCCCCCCCCCCATTGCCTGCAATCCGGCTATAAACTCGAGCTGTATCAATTTGATATCAAATTGTTTTTACCGGATTAAAACTGATATACATGGCTTTTCTTTCCAGACAAAATAATTACATCTATAAAAAACCCTTATACAAAAAGGGGAAAGTAACAAACTCTTATCATTTTCTCAGAAATACCATTTGGAGGCGTCGTGATTATTACGAGTGTGACTAACGCAATGCAATTTATGGTGATTCTCCCGAGACTGGTTGGCATGGCAACTATGCATAGCTTGGCACCCATGTTACAATCTGTTTACTATACATGTATAGTGCGTTTTAGGACTTTAATGATGATAGTAACTGAGGAAAGTCCTGCTCGAAGTTGCTTTTTAAAAATAAGCTATACAAAAATCCGACATATTCATGATGAAACTCCGTATCGTAAAAAGATGTATTTTATTTGCAATATTTCGCATATAAGAAGTTTGTCAAAGAGAGTTTTAGACAGTTTTAAGAGTTTGAAAAGCCTAGTTGAAATTTGTTTCATTTATTTCTTGCATTTGTATTATGTGGAAATACATTAGTTACAAACGAGGAAAATATGTATTTCGCGTAATCAAATAATACACATGTATTATTTCATACAGCAAGCCTCCACTCTAACTTGATGTTCTACTTGCCCGTGTTGGGCAAGTGAAATCCTGAATGTTGAAATTTGACTTGCCCGAACAGGAAATTCACTTACTTGAAAAAACAATGTGAACATAAATACAAATTGATTGCGCTTCTTGGGAAATTTCTCTCTTGAATCTATATAGATGAGATTAGATACAAACAAGAAATAATATTTTCTCCTGTAGTTGAACAAAAATGTTAGTTGCCCTATCGGGCGACCAAACTAGACCATTTATGAATTTTACTTGCCCGACATCAATTTTAACTTGCCCCAGGCAATAGGGCAAGTGCTAGTGTTGAGCCCTGCATATAGAGAGGTAGCGAATGCATGGTATGGAAGTAGTCGAGTGGTTTGGGTGTCCTAATGCCCGGCGCAGACAGAGCCGATTCGTGCCGATCAGACCTGGTTTTCAGTCGGTTCAGCTCAGTATATATACGTTGCCTCAAGACTCCTGTGTTGCTGGTCAAGAGCCAGTCGGAGGTCATTCGAGGCCGATTCAACATGTTGAATCGGCTACGACTGACATGACTGAGCGAAACCGACTCTAGCCTGACTGAAAACCAGTCGGATCGGGTCGAGTCGGCTCTGTGTGCGGAGGGCTTATAACCGACTCCGATTTTGCCAGTTGGAAGCTTGTCGGGGCCGATTCAACATGTTGAAACGACTCCGACTGATCGGGTCCGACGCTAGTCTGACCCAGTGTGTATAACGCACCGTGTGCAATGTGTTCGCAATATGGCACCGCGCATCTGATTTACCAATCTGAACCACCTTTAAACATGTTCTGTTTTTCCTTCTTCTTATGAGGGGGGGGGGGGGGGGGGGGGGTCAGGTCAGGTCTTGAGCCGAAATTAAAAATGGCGTTTTATAAATCTCGTGTAAATTGAAGTCTATTTCTCCCATCATGCCCATGGTGCCTCAAAATTAGGGATCAAATTCCGCGCAGAGATGGCCGTGACACGTACCCATTAATTTCCCCCTTCATTCTTCTCCCCTACCCCCTACCCCCTCCCCCTCCCTCAACCCCAACGCCATTCGAAACAGAACAACAATTATAGCCAGGAAAAGTGCAAATGTTCAAGTCATGTACACTAGCATGATTGACACTAAACATTGTTAGTATATCTTTTCTTAATCACGGTATTTCACACAAAAAAGGTATTGACCTTCATTCCTCGCCCACGAACAATTTGTGTAAGCAACTGGCGAAGCCACAACCAACACATACATACGGGAAGGGGGGCATGAATTGTTGGAGAGGGTGGATTATACAGGTGGGAAGGGGGTTCGTGATGACCCTTACTAAACAGAGCTTTCAAACGACTACCAGCCTGACCCGTGACGTCTAACGTATAACGACTGTTTGTTTTTGTTTTTGTTTTTTTTTGCGGGGTGGGGGGGGGGGGGGGGGGGGGGGGGAGGCACGCTCTTTGTATTTTTTGTTTTTACCGAGGCAGTTCATATTGTTCATGTTTTTTCCTTCAAATTATTGGAGAGCACGTGTGCCCCCCCCCCCCCCCTCCCCTCATGTGTCCCATGTAGCTATAACTTAGCTCTCTCCTCGGAGGTCGCCATATGAAGCAGCTGTGGATAATATGTCAATCCTGTAGAATTTGAACTGTTTCTTGTACTTGATTCATAAAGTGATACCTTTAACATTCATGATACTCATCCTTGTCCTACTTTTTCTCACGCACCAAACATTGGATGTCATTAT
>JBAMJV010003519.1:0-56957 GCA_037951105.1 Echinarachnius parma
TAGCCATCGAACCAGCTCATCCCTTTCCCCCGGCGGACGACGCGGCGCGCCTCGGCCGAGCTTACGTGAGCACTAGGCTAGCCACTGACCACATAGTACAGTATACTTTTTTTTTCTAGCAGGGCCAGGGAAAGGCCCTTTTTCTTTTTTAATCAAGGATCAAGAACATGCTTTTAATATAATGAATAAGCTCGCTAATAAGGACCTGATATTGATGTGTAAGTCTTTGCCTTATACAGTATTTGTACTATTATTGGTCAAACTGAATCAATTTACAAAATTACATGATTTATTTGTATTAATTTTTAGAAATTAGACTGCCTAGTTGTAATTTAATTATGCTTGAATTGAAGAATAAATATATGATGGGAGCATCGAAGTTCGAGCAGATAACTTAACGCAACATTTTGGGAAGAAATACACTGATGTTTATCATGATTCTCATAGTCGTACCAGTTTATTCAGAATATTCTATAGCATTAATACAATGCTCGAAATTAACGTTTTTTGCTGGTGGCCCGGTCCGTCCAGTAAATTTAGTATTTTTCCAAATTTGGTGGCCCAAAACCAAAATCTACTGGCCCAAAAAAATAAGGAAAAACAAAAGTAAAATTAATATAATAACCCAATGCTCGAAATTAACTTTTTTTGCTGGTGGCCCGGTCGGGCCAGTCAAATTATAATTTTCCAAATTTGGTGGCCCGAAACCAAAATCTACCGTCTACTGGCCCGAAAAAAAATAAGGAAAAACAAAAGTAAAATATACAATAACCATATTGATAGTTTCAGGGTACTAGGCAATACTTTTAATTTTTCATTCCGCTTTGTTTCATTGTAAGATCATTAAATAAGCATGAATTAGGATGAATGTCTTTTTATTCATTGTCTTCATCAAAAAATCACAGCGATTGAATACATACGAGTGACAATTACACTTCCAGTCATACATAGCCAGGGTCTAGGTCATGACATTAGGTGACAAAACAAAAATGGTAGAAAAGGAGAAAATTCAATTTGACCTCAAATTTCTGTGCAGTGTTGTCTGAACATGCACCTTAGACAAATGACATATTTGGATTCTTCGTAAACAGTATTGCAGACAAGTGAGACAACTCACAACACACTGTTCAAACATGATGTTGAATTTACGGGATTCATACACAATTGGAAAAAATATATACCGTAGGTGCTGGAGAACCCGGACAGTCACACACAACACAGATAGCACAGTGCGTCATTGACTTTGTACACGCACCGTGCGCGGTGTCCGGGTTCTCCTGCACTGCGATAAATTGAACCTTCGTGCATGAAATCGCGCCGTGCGGAAACCCGCTTTGCCGTTGAGCGATAATTTTTTATCAGCGAAGGCACCGCGATATTGCGGTCCAATTGGTGTAAGTTTCTACCGAAATGAACTACTGAGCGTAGATTTACAAAAGCGAGAATAAAGATTATACAAATTGTAATCTCAAATTATCGTGAATAAAATTTAAAATAACACATTTTGGAGTTTAAAGACTGACTTTCAAGCGATTTTCTGGATAACTAGGAGGACTACAGAACAGCAATATACATGTATTTTATGAGCAATATGCAGATAAATCGTTTGATATAAGTTTCGAGTCGCATGTTCAGTGCATTCTCGGCAAATCTAATTTCAAAGGTAACCCTGTCCATTTATTGTCCGGGTTCCCCCTCCGTCCGGGTTCTCCAGCACCTACGGTATATATGAATATTCATGAGCAGCATATATGAATATTTATGATGCTCATTAGATATGCAAAATACGCAAATAACTGAAATTACTAATAACGATTTTTAATATGAAATTTTTGTTTACAACTGGTTAGAAAATGAGTACGGCTGCTCAAGAATGTATGAATATTCATTAGCAAAAGTATTACTTGCTCAATTAACTTGCAACTTTTTAACTAACCAATATTTTGTATGTGAGAAAAGGGTATAACTTGCTGAATGCTACATTTAAAGGGGTATTCCGGGCCTGATAAAACCATTTTTTATTTGAATAAGCAGAATAAGAGGCATAATTGGTGAAAATTTGATCAAAATCGGACAAGAAACACGGGAGTTATACCTATTTGAACATCATGTAGTAATGAGCGATCGTTTCAAAATTGCCGCCATATGCAACATCATTGACGAGCAACTCGCCATGGCTTTAGTACATGAAAATACACTTATTTCTCATTTTCGTTGCTAAAAATTAATTTGTCTCTGCTTGTTTTCACGAATTCATAGAAGAATATCGATGGGCCAACCTCTTTGGAATTTGTAAGCTCATAAATTTGCTTTGTTATTAAGAAAATTTTAATTTTGTAAAATTTCCATGTAGAAGTCAAAATGGCTGCAGCTCGCAAGTGACGTCACGATCGATAGTAATTGCGAACGATACTAAAAATCGGAGCAAAATTCATCCTGTCATAACTTTTGTATTGCTCTACCGTTTTGGCTCAGATTTTCGATCATGATTCTTCATATTCACTTCATTTTATAGCAAACATCACATTTCTGGGGTGGAATTCCCCTTTAAAAGCAAGCTCTTGTCATGCCCTAGACAGGACTAAACATGACTACTGTCTGGGTATCTGCAAAAAAAAAAAAAAATTTGGCTGGCCCAGTCGGGCCACCAGATATTTTTTTTGACTGACCCGACGTCAATTTTTAGTGGCCCCGGGCCATCGGGCCTATGCTAATTTCGAGCATTGCATAATATTAATAATGAACATGTTTTCGTTTTGAAATTGCTCAATTGTATTTGATCCATTTAGTCCGGCTTTCGAAACCCTTTCATTTTAATCGGTAAAAAAAGAGTCATCCAAGTTCCATTTCACATTCACAATAGTTTGTGACATACGGACGGGCAGCATGACCGCGTGATAACTGATAAAACATATACATGAAGAAAAAACAATAATTGTAGCTAACCAATTTCATGGGCTATATTACATGGCTGCTTTATTTAATGGTCTTGTTTCTGCTTTTTTACCTTCTTCGTGATCAGGTGCGGCATTTTTCCAACCATCGTTCAGACTGCTGGATTCATGGCAGGCCGATCTGATCAGTTATTCCTTCTCTAGTTACTACTACTGTACTACTACCCTATCATACCGTATGGTAGTATAGAGTAGTACAGAGATCAGAATACTTAGTACAAAAATCAATGCAATGTTAACCTAAATGCCCTTTCACATGGGGCAACTTGAATCATGTTAATTACCCGCAAGTGGTCTTTCGTAAAAGATATTAAGACAAAATTACAAGTAACTGGTAAATTTGCTTCACACCTGATGAATTTCACTAACACATTGATGGTTTTTATAAATGCTAAGCTGGAGATATTGTAATTGTTTCTTTTCATTATTCAATCTATAGATTCCTTTATTTCTGCTTCTATGCATGCCATGAGGACAAAGGGTTGGTTGACATTCCAGTCATAGTATCCATAACAAGTCACCAGAAATAAATTGTCTAGATCTACGATCCAGGATGCAATATTACTACTTACTAGTGACTGGTTATACAGTACTACAAGGAGTTATGACTTGAATGCAAATTCCATTTGATCAGGCCACAACAAATTAGAAAATCCAAGAGTTAGGTGGTCCAATTGAGATGTCCAGGTCAGTCAGACCTTGGATTTTCTTAGCCTCTTATAATGAAATCCATGATCCAACTGACTGCTTTGGTTGGCTTCTCAAGTACCCTGGCTGAAGGGTCAATAGAAATGTAGAGCACAATAATTAGGTAGCCAAAAGGGTGGAAAGGGCCACTAGAAATAAAGGTTAATGTGGAACACTATTAGTTTTCAATGATGATGCACACTTTTTATGCCTCCGCCAACGAAGTGGCCGGAGGCATTATGTTTTCGGGTTGTCCGTCCGTCCGTCCCGTTTTCGTTCTCGCGATATCTCAAGAACCAGTTGACGGATCAATTTCAAACTTGGTATGAGTGTACATATTGGGGTGACAATGATCTGATTAGATTTTAGGGGTCATGAGGTCAAAGGTCAAGGTCACAGGACTCAATATATATGCAAAAATGCCTTGTTCTCGCGATATCTCAAGAACTGGTTGACGGATCAAATTTAAACTTGGTATTAGTGTAGATATTGGGGTGGCAATGATCTGATTAGATTTTGGGGTTCATGAGGTCAAAGGTCAAGGTCACAGGACTCAATGTATGCGCAAAAATGCCTCGTTCTTGCGATATCTCAAGAACCGGTTGACGGATCAATTTCAAACTTGGTTTGAGTGTACACATCGGGGTGCCACTGATCTGATTAGATTTGGGGGGTCATGAGGTCAAAGGTCAAGGTCACAGGACTCAATATGTATGCGAAAATGGCTTGTAATGGCAAAATTTCAAGTACTGAATGTCAGATTTCAATCACACTCCGTACCTGAATGTATCATAAAGAGTCAACGTAGCCATAAAATGTTGGGGTCATGAGGTTGAGGTCAAGGTCACGGGACTCATTATACATGCAAAAAAGCTTGTAATGCCAAAATCTCAAGAACTAAATGTCAGATTTCAATCAAACTTGGTACCTGAATGTTTTTTAGGGAGCCATGGTCAAGGTCACAGGACTCAAAATATATGACAAATATTTATAAAAATTAAATCAGTGCATGTTAATTTGGGCTTGATATTAGAATTGCGTGATAGTGGAGGCATAATTTTCGATTGCGCGCAATCGAAGATCCATCTAGTTAGTCATTAAAATTAAAGGGATGGTTGAGTTTTGGTAGAGGGCGCTACACAAAACAATTTTTTGTAAGAATGAAAAACTGACTGTCATATTTGAAAGAGCAAACAATTTTAATGACAGAATAAACTTTATTTGATCAAAATCGGTTCAGAAACGGCTGAAATATCCATTTAAACATAACCATTTGTAATAATTGTGGGGCCCCACAATTATTCAATAATTTTGAACCAGCCATTACAAATTTATTTTAAATGCTACAGCTTCCTCTTTTCAAAAATTTACAAAAGAGGGTTTTAAATAGTTGTTGATTATCTCTCTCTTGGTACTTGGTAGTTTAATCCTCCAAAATACTCCATATGAGTTTTAACTGGAGGTGTATCTAATCACTATTTCAACAAAACATCACTTGCACAATATTTTATTTTAAATGGTTGAAACCAATGATTTTTTTAGAAAGCGCCCTCTTGAGTTTTAACGGCTATTTTTGAATGAAAACAGGCTTTTTACTTAGTCGTTTGTAATTTTGTATTTCTTTTGAGCATTGTGGAATTATAACGTAATGGTGCAGGTTTTGGTTACTAAAATTCAGCTTTAAGACCAAAACTGTTCTCTCTTTTAATACCAAAACTCTATCCTTTTATTAAAGCTTGTCAAAAACTTTTCATTCCCTTTTATAGTGATAGTACTGTCTAGTAATTGATGAATTTGGACTGAAAACAGATCTGTGCATACTGGTAGGTGACCATTGTATGAGAACATGTCCAGATCAGACCTAGGTCTAGGATTTTCATAGCCTCTCCTAATAAAATCCATGATCCAACTGACTGCTTTTGTAAATGCTGTTATTGTTTAGCTTGCTACTGCTAGGCTTCACAATATACTCATCACAATGCATTCACCGGTGGAGATCTGTAAATGATACCTACATATTTGTTCAGGGGGGATGATCTTTTCATTCATACCCCCTGAAGAATAGGTATTACGATCTATTTGTAAACCCAGAGCATGCATTTAATGACAGTTGACATGAATGAGATCACTTATAAAGACATGTTACTATAGATTGAGAATGATGCCTGAAGAGGATTATATGGAATTACCACCAAGCATGCAATAGAATCTAGATATATTTTTTTCACTCGCCTATTCTTGACAAGAATGGCTCTTTCAATAGTGAGGGACGTTTGCCGAGTACCTTTTCATGTATTTGTCATTTATAATGGCATTCAGTTATCTTTGGTATGTAATACAAATGTTAATAGAGCCAAACAGATGCCCTTCGAATATTTTGAAAAACGGATATGAGTCGTGTAAAAACGGTCGGATATCGAAATATCCGAAAATAATAAAAAATAATTTTTAACAAATCTGTTTATTTTATATTTTTTAAATCCGATATCCGTCCGTTTTTTTCAATTAGAATCGGCAGGACAGTGCGATGTTAGTGTACACACTGCTGTCAAGATGAAAGACTTCGATATCTCATCATAGATTCTTCTAAATTTGGCTCTCACTATACCACTTGTATATTAATCCTCTTACCATTGGTTTATTATTAGTTTTGTTTATTTGTAATTTATGTAAAATACCTTAACTTTTAACTTTAGCAATAGATAAGCAGGGTTCAATGTGCCATTTTCTGATCTAATCTATATCATGGGGATTACAAAATTTAACTAATACAAAATTAAAAAAATAAAAAAATAAATACATACAACAAAAAAAAAAAAAAAAAAAAAAAATTGATTTTTTTTTTTCTTCTTTTTTTTTTTTTTTTCCGGATACCCGTATCAGAAAATTTGTATCCGGTATCCGACCTTCACGGTCGGATATCTATCCGTTTGGACTCGGCCCTAATTTAAATCTTCCTAATCCATAATCAATTGGGAAAAGGAGAAAAGGTCAGAGTAATAACTTTTTAGCAACATATACATGTCCAAAAGATTTTGTAGCCCACAACTGCTGATATAGAGTGGTGAAGTGTGACGTCATCAAAAATCTATTTTTGGAATTTTCAGAACTTCATTTTCCAAAAGAGCATCAAAAGTAATGTCCAAATGTTCAAAATCAATTAAATATGTAAAGTATTGGCTGAGATATGCCCATCTGAATGAATTTTACTTTTGTGGTGTAAGGTCACATATTGTATGCATGCATGCAATGGCATAGCTTGGTCAGACAGAAGGGAAGGGGGCTAGCAAATGATTAGGTGCACAATATGTATGTATCCCTTTTTTTGAAAATAATTCCCCCCTTTTTAAAATTTTGTTTTAGTTAAATTATCGAAGTGCAATTGCCCACCCCACTACACTGTATGCTGAAGTGTGACGATGAATGCTAGCTGGCACACTTACAAGTGTGATCCTCTGTGGGTGTACTGTACATGTACAACTTATATTCGGGGGATTTGAATTACATTTTAATGACCTAATATGAACAACATTGAACAATATAAAACAGCGGACATGCATGATTTTTTTTTTAAATCGTTATTGTTAGTAATTGAGATGTAATGGCACGTCCCATAGCCTTATCTATGATACCTTTGCGGCTTTGTTGGATGTACTGTGAAGCATTTGGCACTCTGCATTTTGTTAGCAATTACAGTATCATATATAAACAACTTTGCAGTGGACTATCAATACTAGCCTTTGTTTGATAATAATAATAATCCTTTCTTATAAAGCGCAATCTTACAATTAAGTCTCTGTTTGTTTACTTTGTTTGTTTTATTGTTGATTTTAGATAGGAGAGGCATTTGCACTACTTTGCAGTACTTGAATAGATAAGCCTTGAATCATGACTCGCTTCTGCCAGTCAGCTGCCGAAGAGAATCAGCCTCTCATCTCTCCGTCAGACGGAAAGAAGTCGCTCTCGAAGGAAACCGCATGCTGTGGCAGGATGACGAGGAAGCGTGGTGTGTGCTACGGGGTTCTAATAGTCTTGGCCCTGGTCCTTGTGCTGGGAGCCTTGTTGGGACTGCCCTACGCAATGTCTGCTATCTACCATTGGGTCATCGATACGGTGAGCTTTGTAATTTTATTCTTTAAAGATTGGACCTTTCATCACTTTTTTCCCCCGTGAGATAAATTTGCTAATATAAATTACAAAACATAGACTAGTTTGCCTATCAGTTTCTGTTTGTTTGTTTCATATATGACATACATCATGTACTTAAATCTCAAGTCTAAGTTAGTTAGCCAGGTCAGAGCAGCATCTGTTGTTTGATGAATTCCCTTAAAACCATCGGGGAAACATTGTAGCTACCACATGCTGCACTGTTTGGTCTGGATTCCGGTAGTCACATGCAAGACTATCTTTCATTTCTGAACCATAGAGATGATTGATGGGCTGACCTTGCATGAAGTGTTTGTACCCTCTTCAGAATCAACCATTGCTTTCTGGGAAGGTTGAAACCTGCTGGCTTTGACATAGGTTCTTGTAAAAGGTTAGGAAAATCCAATGCCACCCAGGTTTTGGGCCATTCTTTTTACACATTTTCGGACAGGATATCTGTTAATAGATAAATGTTTTGTTATTTAATCCATTGCTTACGGGAACCGGGTGAGCTATGTACAAAGTCTATGGACATTTCATCTGAAAGGGAATGGGGTTAAAGGAGAAATTCAAAGGGAATAGAATCAAGTTATTATGGTTTATTTTATGATAGAATGAGTTATTAAAGCAATTTGTGCAGTTAACAAGTCATGAAAGTGTTCAGTTTCATGTTTTATGAAAATAAAATTTTAGTGAATTGACCCTCCCCTTTACCATGAACTCGGCACAGCAAAGTGGCTCTGTGCGTGACGTAAGAGCCGGGCTTTGCGCTCCCGACAGCTCTAGCTCGAACGGCGATCTACACGCAAATGTTCATAGAGTGGACGCAGTTCTACTCTCTCAAAACGATTGAATATTGCCTGAATAATCAATATCTGACACACAGTTGTCCTCCCATGTCCTGAAACATATCCTAATGTCAATATTCATGTCATTATTGGCATTGAAAAAGTGTCAATCTCGGTAAAATAACTGTTTACAACTCACCATTTTGCCGAATTGTTGTTCATATGTACACGGAGATAGTATGAAAAACAAATCTATTATAGCTGTGTTTCAAAACAAAATTACCTAGTAGAGTCATGTTCCGAGCTAGAATTGCCTTTGTTATAACAATATATAATATTTCTTATCCATTTCAATATGTCAATAACTGGTATAATTACATAGAATAGTGTATTTCTCACCGTTTTGTTTTGGTTTTGTTTCGTTTCGTAAAAGTTTCGTCCATCGAGAAATACATGCAAGCGCACGATCGTATACCCGGCCGTATACTATGCATATTGTGTATGTTATTGAACTAAAGATAGTTCCAGCGTATGCGCTATAATTATTCGAAGCTTTCTACAGTCCACACGATCACGATCTCGCTCTAGAATTACATCTGACAGTTCAACATGGATGAAGAATTTCAACAAAACAGCCTGTTAATGGACTTCGAAGTATCCGTGGAGGAGCAAGCTAGCTAGCTAACACGTGCACTCGTTTGTTTTGATGCGCGCGCAGGAAATGTAAATCCGCCAGCGCTATCAGCCGTATAGGTAATGCGGCTGCAAATGTTCAGAGAAATCGCGGATGAATCGTAACAACACAGGTGATCGCGAATCTAATTCACTCGACTTTTCAAGCTAAACCATGAAACTAGCCATGATATATAGATCGACTAAAGTAATAACTATTCTTCGTTTTTTTAAATTTCATTTGATTCATAATGATTATTAACTGTTTGTTTCCATAATGGAAGTGGTAAATTCTCCGTCTGATATGTCAAAGTGAAACTACATGTTGGTAAAAAATCGCCTGCTCCCAAATCTGTGCAGGCCTACTGCACGACACAGTCGTATAGTTTCCCCTTCTTTTTTCACCTTTTTCAACTTTTTTTTTGTCACAAACAATACATTTGTTGGAATATCATGATGAAAATATAAATGAGAAGCAAATTACAAACAATGTAGTATTATAATTTATTCTTGGTAGGGAAAAATAGCACATAAGTTGAAGCTTGTCTTTCCAGCCTGGTATATTATACGCTTATCTACATACAACCGCGGCAGCCGCCTGGGCTTCAAGCCCGGTTCTTACGTCACAGCTAAAGGCCGTTTCGTGTAGCGATTGAGCGAATTTGTCCCTGGGAATAGGGTGATGTTTTCACCCCAATTTCGCTTTTATGGAAGCGTTATATTGTTTGAATGTCAGTCAAGCTCATTCTATGGCTTATAAGCTTTCTGTAGATATGAATATCGTCATATTTAGGGGTTTTCTTTGATTTTCTCCTTTAAGTATTGGATCACACATAAAAATATAAAAAAAACATTTACAGCTTTCATCAACCATGACAATTTAAAAGCCTGCAGGCTTCTATCCACTCCTGTGGACTTTTAAAAACTAACAGTGTTATTCCCTTACATATTCATAATTTCCTGACTCCAGTTTTTCATGTTTCATTTTTTTATTTCATTTTATTTATTGATTAAAATCAGTCACAAAATTTGGTTCACCAAAATTCAACATTCTTTTTTCTCATATTATAAGCAAATGGCAATGTGCTGGTAAATCTTTCATTGATAATGCTAAATTGGAAGCAACTTTCTTTATATTTTTCTAGTAGGAATAATGCAGATAGAAACAAGTTGATTGCTAAACATTACAGTTCTGGCATGTGTTTAATTAGAATATACTAGGAATATTTCTTCTTTGATGTGAACAAAAACGGTTAGCTGAAAACTAAAATTCTAAAATGAGATGAAATAAAAATGTAAACATTCTGACCCAAGATATTGGTATAGGATTGAAGTCTGTAATATTACTTTTGGAAAATTGCGTGAAGTTAATGGATCACTTTAACCTTAGGTAAGCAGCTTACGTCATTTTACCATTTTACGCAACCTACTACCGTGGAATGACCTACATACATGTACCTTAATAACCTTGCACAATGTAATTGAATTTATCTTTCAAGTGTACCAGTAATGTTAACGCTACTTATTCATTATCAAACTTGTTTACTCACAGCTGATGCAATTGGACCCTAAATCGCCGTTGTTTGCGGAGTGGTTGACACCAGATATTCCCATGTACCAATCCTACTACTTCTTCGACATTCAGAACCCGGAGGAGTTCAAGGCTGGCGCAAAGCCAGAAGTCGTAGAGCGAGGACCCTACGTGTATAGGTGAGAACTCTTTTTATGTTGACCCATAGAATACCCGTTCCCAAGTGATGACATCACACTCCTTTGAACTTTGTTATATAACATACCAGTATGTAAAGTTACCAAGTCTCCCGGATTCTGCAGGAGGCTCCCTGAAAATGTACAGACCTTTAACCTGTTCCCTTTGAGTTTCTGAAATTCCTATAGACTTTGTACACAATACCCACCCGGTTCCTGTAGTCAAGGGGTTAATTGAAAATCTCCTAGAGAAAGGACAGATTTTTTCCATAGTGATGCATGTATTTCATAAATAATGCCCTGATTGCAGTTTGAAGCCTGTTTGTACACAAAGCTTTTTTTTTTATTGTGAATGTATTTATTACTGTTATCAATTGATTAAATATCATAAGTTCATCATTGTCTACTTTATAATAATAATAATGAGCAAACTCAGCAAAGTATCATGAAATCAAGTGGTTTAGCTTCCATTTTTTCCCCATCTGACCAAAGGTCATAAGATAAGGCCTGATTGAGGGGCCAATGTAGATCCAATGCATCCAAGTTTGTTTTGTATTTTGCAATGAATCATTCGAAAATCTGTGTTTACATAATAAACATGTATGCATTATCACTAGGACTAAGTGGTGTTCTTTAGTACAGGGTCATTGAACCAGTGGCATTATGCAGGGCTTGACACTAGCACAGTTTGCCCTATTTACCTGGGAAAATAAAAACAAATGCTGTGGAAGTATATTATCATTTGATAGTCTAGTTTGGTTACTCATTTGAGCAACTAAATTATTGGTCAACTACGATGTAATTCCTTACATGAAATGATATCTCATCAAGAAGCATTAAAGGGGAATTCCACCCAAGAAATGTGATGTCTGCTATAAAATGAGGTGAATATAAAGAATCATGAACGAAAATCTGAGCCAAAACGGTAAAGCAATAAAAAAGTTATGACAGGATGAACTTTGCTCCGATTTTTAGTATCGTTCGCAATTGCTATCGATCGTGACGTCACTTGCGAGCTGTAGCCATTTTGACTTCTACATGGAAATTTTACAAAACTTAAATTTTCTTCATAACAAAGCAAATTTATGAGCTTACAAATTCCAATGAGGTTGGCCCATCGATATTCTTCTATGAATTCGTGAAAACAAGCAGAGAAAAATAATTTTTTAGCTGTGAAAATGAGAAATAAGTGTATTTTCCTGTAGTAAAGCCATGGCGAGTTGCTCGTGAATGATGTTGCATTTGGCGGCAATTTTGAAACGATCGCTCATTACTACATGATGTTCAAATAGGTATAACTCCCGTGTTTCCTGTCCGATTTTGATCAAATTTTCACCAATTATTCCTCTTGTTCTGCTTATTCAAATAAAGAATAGTTTTATCAGGCCCGGAATACCCCTTTAAGCAGGCAAGTAAATTCTCTTTTCTGGGCAAGTCAAATTTGAAAATGAATGATTGCACTTGCTCAAACGGGCGAGTTAAGATAAGAGCATGGACCCTACTAGGTCCATGATAAGAGTAAGTTTGGAGGTTTGCATTATTTGATTGTACGATACTGTGCATTTAGCTAAACCTTGGAAATATTGATTTCAATGATTGTTGAAGAATGCTAACAGGATGATGTGCATGATAGTGTATTGACAATGAACAAGTGGTGTTATTCTGCTTGGCCAGGTTACATTGTCTGAACTGGAAGATTAACTCTCTCAAACTGTGCAAATATTGATTTGAATTATTTTTGGAAGAAGTGAAGTAGAGAACATAAAAGAACCTTTTTATATGCAATCCACTGTATTTTGTATGTCGGGTTAAATGCACTTTTAACCAATTCCAGCCTGTGTAAGGTGGGGGTAGCACCCAACAGATGTGCAGACAATGGCATGTTAAAGGGGACCACCAGGCAAAGAAGAACACATAATTATATGTTTTGGTACCGTTTTGTGTTATCAAATAGATACCCAACATTTTGCAAAGGGTTGTGTAATTCATAAACAATGCAATTAATTACCACCACTTACGGAGCCATTATTACTTCATGGTTCCATACGCGCTAAACATTTGCGAGTGCGCCAATTCTATTCACGTGTACGTTTGGAGACAATAGAATCCCGGACGATTCGATCGCTCTGGACAAAGGTAGTCTTCGTACATGCAGACCCATGAATGCATGCTTTAGAATGGTGATGCGTTTTCCAATTATATATTTTTTTCTGGAAACATATTTTTCTGGACTTGTTGATCGAATGGACTACTAAAGATGTTACCTTTCATTCATAAGAATATTGTTTTGGGGTGATGGTACCCTTTAAAGGGATAGTTGAGTTCTGGTAAGGAGAGTACAGTTTTAGTGAAACTGAATTTTAGTAACCAAAACCTGCATCATTACATTAGAAACTAATAGTTATAACTAGAAAGGAACACAAAATTACAAATGACGTAGTAAAGATCATGTTATCATTCAAAAAGAGCCGTTAACACGTAAGAGGGCGCTCTCTAAACACTCATCGGTTTCAACCATTTTGAATAAAATATTGTGCATGTGATGCTTTGTTGAAATAGTGATTAGATAGAGAAATAACCAACAACTATTTAAATACCTATTTTGTAACTTTTTTGAAAAGAGGAAGCATTTTTTTGAATTTTTAACGGCTGGTTCAAAATTCTCTAATAAACCCGGGGCCCGGGTTTATTACAAATTGTTATATTTATGGATATTTCAGCCGTTTCTGAACCGATTTTGATCAAACAAAGATGATTTTATTGTTTAAATATTATGCTCTTTCAAATTTTACACTCAGTTTTTCATTACCTCACAAACCAATTAAGTAGTCTAGCGCCCTCTCTACCAAAACTCAACTTTCCCTTTAAGTTGGTGTTGGGGTCTTACCCATGCAAGTCCCAATGATGTCGGTTGGTGTATAGAGTGATTTTGCATGCTTGAATCCAACTTAAAAGTGATCCATTAACTTTATATTTTTCCCCAAATTAATATTTGAATATTTAATCATATACCAATTTCATTGTAAGATTTGTTATTATATTGATATGAGATTTTCATTGAAAAAGAATAATGTTCATCTAGTAAAAACATACAAAAATCAATGTCGGATTTTATCTCGATCGTTCGCGATGCGGATACTATATGGATGATTGAGTATCCAAATTCGGATACTTTTGACTGCATGGTTGAAAGCCTCCATAGACACTTTCAAATTCAATCCATATTTTAAAAAACATTTCATTTTTCTGTTACCATAATGTAATACTTAATTCAAACATATAAGGAAACTGACCAGAAATATAATGTGATTAAAAGCGAGCAAAGAAAAATGGGATTCTAACGGGATTCAAACCCGAGACCTCCGGATTGCTAGACCGGTGCTCCTACCGACTGAGCTATAGAAAACCCTATGACGGCGATCGTCCCTGAAACCCCTTAATTCTAGATTGCTCAAGTGGTCAGAAGCTATTATAAACCTGACATAAAACCATAGGATGGAAATCAACTTGAGGACATAATATAATACGGTACAAGAGAAATGTTAAGCTCTAAGTTCTTTGGTTGAATTTTACAAAGTTAAAGGGTCCCTTTAAGAGTTTCATGATTCTCCACTGGTCAACAATGAACAGAGCTCTATACAGCAATGTCACCATTTCTAGGAAAATGCTGTTCATTTTCGTCATGCATTATTCTTTTGTCTAGTCTGAATTTTGAAATCTTCAACCCAAACCTTGAAAATATTGATTTTAATGATTTGTTGAAGAAGTCAGCAGAACATCCCGTCATTTGAAAACCTCACATTGTACATTATCTGTAATATGTGATAGCAATGGCAGCAGGGGAAAATAATATAAATTTACTTTTGAGGGGCTACTTTTCAATCTTGCCTACATCAAATTTACGCTCGGAAAACCGTTTAACATGAATGTCAAATTACACCGGCTCTTTTGGGCATTTCACAGGCTAATTCATTTTGTAACTGAAACTCAGGGCTGAACACTGACTTTTAAAAAAGTGGCCTAGTCAGGCCAGTAAAATTATTTCCTCTCAATTTTGTATGTCAGACTGAAACTAGAATTTACTGGCTCCAAAATTGTTAACTGCTTCTTTTGTCTCTCAAAATCTAATTCCCTTTAATAGATGATGCTAATTATGTCAATTTTGCAATCGTGTCATTTTCTGTTCATAAATCTTGGTGCCAGATCGGGCCAATTTAAGCAAGTGATGTATGTTTATGGGCACGCTTTTGGTTTCTAAAGAAACTAAAGCAAATATTAGTTTCCCTACAGTAATGTTTGGACTGCATACATGTAACCCCCATGTCTGGGCCCAGTCATTGTTTAGCTGAAACGAGGGCTTGGGAGGCCTATCAATTTATTTTGCAGTACTGTAAATTATAAAGAGATTTCATGCATGTTGGCAAGTTGGCAAGAATTAACATCTCAAGGGGAGGATTATGGTTCATGGTTGTTTATAGTGGGAATATGAAGAATTCTGTCTGCTCTTTCTTGCTGCCTATTTATCTATGGGATGCCATGGGGTCACCCAATCCTCATAAATATTCTTTTCTCATGCTACCAGCATTCTAACATAATTTCACTGACCTTCCATAAATGTTTATATCATATATGTGGTCCAATGTTGGAAGAATTGTTCTGATTCCTCACCAATATTCAAGCCCCTTCATCAAGTTATATGCTAAATGTATTCTTTTAACAAAGATTTTGTTGGCAACCTGAATGCTTGCTTAAACATAGTAACAACAAATTGTATGCAAGATGGATTTCAAATAATGAATTGTATTATTTTATTGGGAACAGGTTTGATCAAATTGAAAAGCCATCCTTGTCTCCAGTTCATCTGGCAAGGGAATCACAACTGGTCTATCACTAATTAACATTTCGATAGCCTACATAAATTTGTTGAATATTCGTAACTACCCAATAATCCCTTTTAACGAGAAAAATTTCACTGATTCCTCATTGATGATATATTCATGCCTCTCGTTTATGTTGTTCCCTTATGAATGAAGGAATTTCAATGGCCTCTGTACAGATCGTTAGAAGTGTACATGGCAAATAGCAAATATTTTGTGTACCGATTCTTTCTTAAAGGGGTGGTACCAGTTCTGGTCAAACTTAATAAACTAAAACTTGTAATTTATCATTAAAATGTAACAGTTATAATTCAATGATGCTTGACTTGTAGAAAAACATATGAACGGCTGTTTTTCACACAGGGCTGTTTTCATTAAATGAAAATACGGATAAATGTGGACCCAATATTATTCAACACGGATATATTTATCATGGATATTTTGGCTGTGTCTGAACCAATTTTTAATAATCAAACAAAGTTTATTCTATCCTTAAAATTGTCTGCCTTATAAAATGTTACACTTGGTTTTTCATAACCTCACAAAAAAATGATTTCTTGAAGCGCCCTCTAAACCAAAACTGTACTATCCCTTTAATATTAATGCCCCTCACTGATTTTGTGATTCAACTATTCAATGGCCTCAAAACAAAGCAAAAATTCATGTAGCCTCATCTCATTACTGAAATGTTAAAAGCCTTCAAGGCCTTACATAAATTGTATTCCATGGTATCATTACAATAAATTTTAATTGGCCTCTTTAGCAACAGTTCAAATGTAATAATATGGGATGTGTGAAATAGGCGAAAAATCCGAAAATAATAATCAGATCATATTAATTTGTTTATGAGGTAAATTGTGCAAGGCCATACGTAGATGAGGGGTGGGTAGTAGGGGGGTGGGGTGGTAGGGAATAAGTGAGGTCATGATGGGTCAGAGTATAAACAAAGATATATTGAACTGGCGTCTCATTAATATTCTATCCCCATGAACATTGAATCGATACTGGCCAGTATATTTGAGCAATATTTTTACCTTTTTAGTGCATTGTAATTTTATCCTTAATACTTAACACAGAACTCAATTGGATGATCATCTATCTACTAATTTTGTTTTTATTGAACTTTCTTTGACTGCTCTCTCTCGCAGGTTAGCATCTTACAGCTTATACCTGACGTTTACGACAATGTCATGGTGTCATTTCACCAATATTTTACTCAGTACTATATAGTCTGATCATCACATAATTTTAAACGATGATATATAATGGTCATTCTTTGTCTTCTCCCTCTGACTGCAGGTTAGCATTCGATAGATTGAACCTGACGTTCTATGACAATGGAACGCTGTCATTTTATCCACAATATTTGTACTTCTTTGATGAAGAGAGATCTGTTGGACCCGAGTCGGACAGGTTTACCATGCTGAACATGCCTCTTGTGGTGAGTGGAAGGTTTAACTTTGTAGATTGACTTTTAATTATTTGATTTAGGTGAATAATTTATTGATTACTGTTTAGATTTTTTTGGGTGCATTCTTTAATGGATTTATAATTTGGTCTGTATATATATGTACAGCACTTATATTAAAGGGAAAGTTGAGTTTCTACATAAACTTACTTCATGAACTTAAAAGTTAATAAATAAACTTAACAACTTGGTAGATAATTTTGTTTCACTCTCGCTTGCACCAATAATGATCACACTAGATGGTGGCGTACTTGTGGGAAACTCAAATTGGTTGGTCAGGAACACGTCCATTGTACTGTTTGAAGGGCTTGGAGAGAAGTTGACCTTTTCATCCTTGAATCTCATAATCCATGATATATACATATATCACTTTAAAGGGACAGTTGAGTGTTGAGTGTTGGCATTTCACAAAATATTTTTTTGTGAGATAATGAAAAACTGACTGTCAAAGAACATACAATTTTAATGACAGAATAAACTTTATTTGAACAAAATCGGTTCAGAAACGGCTGAAATATCCATAAACATATTTTGATTCAAAAATTCTTCACCAGGGGATATTTTGACTTTTTAGAAAAATTTTTAAAAATGCTTAAAGACTACTTTGAAAAAAATCTGAATAGGTTTTTAAAAAGTTGTTGATGATATCTCTATTGAATCATTATTTTAACAAAACATTAAATGCACAATTTTGTATGAAAATTGGCTAAAACCAATTATTTTTTTAGAGAGCGCCCTCTTGAGTTGTAACGGCTCTTTTTGAATGATAACAGGGGTTTTACTTAGTCGTTTGTAATTGTGTATACTTTTCGAGCATGGTGAAGTTATAACTATTATTTTGTACCGTAATGGTGCAGGTTTTGGTTACTAAAGTTAAGTTTGACCAATACTCAACTACCCTTTAAAGGGATTGTCCACCTTTTACAAATCGTCTGAACAGTTTCCAGTAGACGGATGAGGATGAATGTAACACACACACAAAAATTCAGATCGAACAGCCCTGTAATTTGGATTCTACGAATGAAAAACAAATGCGCCCCTCCACCAAACTATATATCGGTCAATAAAGGAGTTTAACTGATTAAAGGAGGGGCGCAATCCCGGCTTTGATTCAGCTTTATAGCTTTGAATATGTGCCTTTATTGATATACCACATTCTTTTTTTTTTTTAAATCCTTAAGTTGGGCAAAAAAGGAAAATTTCATGCACATTTTGGGCTCTTTTTCGCGTCGGCGTTCCATACTCCTAAAAAAGTAATTTTAGCGGAGCGATGAGCTCATGAGTCATGACGTCACCTGCAGGCAATAACACGGAAGAGCGAGAATTGTTTACAACGTGGTTCAATGCAAACACTTTGACTTGCTAGTAATACAAACTCGTATTTGCTTGAAAATTGAGGATTAACTGAAATTGCCTCAGGAATGAATTTTAGCAAGATGCAGCAACACATCTAAGGAAAGTATAAGCCTGCACCGTTTTCCATAAGGATCCACGTATGAGGCGGATTTAGAACTCAAAGGTTAAATTAACGAGGGCCGACTGGGAAGGACCTAGCGAGTGTGTGCAGGTCTGCCAGAGTTTCGGGGGGCCGCGCGGCAAGACAGGTTATGCTCTCGCGTGCTAGCTGCCGCGCCAACTACCTATGTATTACAAGTTCTGAAAAGTAACGAAAATGCAAGATTATTACGATCGCACCTATTCTAGACTATTTCTTAATTTACTTACATGTTTGCATGGCTTTTCAAACAAATACAAGAACGATTACCTTAGATGGACAAATCTATCACTTTCGTGGCCTCTTTGACAATGTTTATTGTTTTTTTTCCTCTGTCGGCATAGATGTCGGCATTCTAATGCCGACAGAGAAAAAAACAATAAATGAACTGAACTTAGCGCTCTTTTGTAGTTTTGTTGTTAATTTGCAAACGGCGTAGACTACGTGTATGATATCGATGCCCAGAAATTGATTGACTATGTTCAACCTCCCGCACGCTCGCCAACGACTTGAGTTTTGGATTTGTTTATTTCGGGGAAAAGTAATATTTTGCTCAAAACTGAGGTAATTCTGAATGTTCTGTAAATATATTTCCGTAAATATTGTTAAATAGATCCATCAAAGCAATGATGCTTGTCATTTTATTGCCGCATAAAAAGATGAATTTGAGTGCGAAACACCGCATTTTTGTACACCATGTTTTGAGACGTGATCGGATAAAGCCGCCACTTATTATGGTTAGGCTAGGCCTGGGCTAGCCGCAGCGCTCGTGCGTGCTGATGGCCGGAAGACCTGTCTGCGAGGGGGCTGGGTATACGATTGCTATAATCATATCGGAGACTTCCTCGAAGCGATTTTAGAGTGAGTATGCGCCTTTATTTGGCAATAATATTTGTTGTATTTGTGGAGACAAATAATGAAATAAGAATTATAATAATGGTGTCTGCAATTATGGGGAAATTGTCATGAATTTGCTCAGCCACGCTCAACAAATCTGTTCGGTTGCACCTCTATCACTTCCATTCCATTTTGGCTGCCGACGCACAATTTGGAATTTTATCTTCAGGAACTGTCAATTCAAAACTCGATTCTGACTCTGATCCAGATCTTTCGTCTAATTCACGCTCACTGTTAGAATCAGATGAATCTGGGTGTGGATCCTCCATAATTATAAACTCAAACAAATGTATGTAGATATTGAAAAAAATCGAAATAATATCTCTCTGTCAATGTGATTAGATGCGCTCAGCGTGTACGTCTATGTGCAAAACAGTTGTTTTATTCGAAATCTACATGTAAGTGGCTTTCTGAAGGGCTAAAATGCCATTTTCAGCTGATTTTCTTGACACCATACCTTTAAGCATAATATTACAACAATATTGTACTTATTCTTGTAAAGGTATTGTGAAGCCGAAATTTGTAAAGGTACATGTATGTCACGGAAAAGGTCTCAAAAATGAAGAATATCAATTACATGTAGTAAGTTTTAGTGAGTTTTGGTTATTTTGTTTAGTATTCGTTAACGCTGTAGTTCGATCACAATCTATGCACGGGTCACGTAGTGGTCACGCACAGCAACGTGGTACTCCGTGGAATGCACCGTGAGCAAAATTTCGCACCGGGTGAATACTCGTATAATGTACAATTTAAACGCGCTGTGTCATTTTATTATTTTGAGGTCTATAACTCAACGAAAAAGAGATTTCAAGCCCTAATTTTTTCAGGCATGCTGTTATAAGACAGCACTTTTAATTGTAGTTCTCCTTTGATAATCCCTCCTGTATCATGCTAGACGGTGGCGTACTTTGTGAGAAATTCAAATTGGTTAGTCAGGAATGCGTCCATTGTACTGTTTGAAGGGCTAGGAGAGAATTTGACCATTTTATCCTGAATTTCATCATCTAAGATATATATCACTTGATTACATGATAACTTATTTCTCCTTTAATAATCCCTCCTGTATCATGCTTAGACGGTGGCGTACTTTGTGAGAAATTCAAATTGGTTAGTCAGGAATGCGGCCAACGTGTTGATGGAAGGACTGGGGGAGAAGCTGACCCTCAACCTGACCGTTAAGGAGATGCTTTGGGGTTACAAGGAGCCCCTCTTTGAACTCATCCAACCCATCATCTCCATCCCGGGCTTCGACACGGGGGAGTTTGGATTCCTAATAGGGGTGAGCAGGTTTTGTTTTGGATAAATTATTATGTTTGTTATCATCTGCTATGTCAGGGCTCAACTCTACCTGTGGCCCGGGTGCCGATGGCCATTAGAAATGCAGTCGGGCCACATGATATGGTCAAACAAGGGGCCTCACTATCCCAGGGTAGAGCAAGGGAGAGTTTGGCTCCCTTTTAGGTGTGAGCATGTTTTGTTTTGCCTTTTGTGTATGTCAGCTATGTCAGGGCTTGACTTAACCCCTTTGACTACGGGAACCGGGTGGGCTGTGTACAAAGTCTATGGGGATTTCAGAAATTTGAAGGGAACGGGTTAAGTGGTGGCCCTTGTGCTAATGGCCATAATAAATGCTCTAGAGGGAGAGTTTGGTTTCCTCATAGTGGTGAGCATGTTTTGTTTCGGCTTTTGTGTTTGCTATCCTCTGCTATGTCAGGGCTCAACTTTAGTGGTAGTCCAGGTGCCAAAGGCCATTAGAAACGCTGCCGGGCCCCCTGAAGTTGTCAAAATAGGTGGCCCAAATGGCCACCATTAATCAAATTATGAAGGCAATGATAATGATGTTGGAATATCAGCGATGCAACATTTTGGCCACATAAAACTTGTTGTTAGGTTGCCTAGCAGGTCACTAGAAACAAAAATGCCAAGGGCAATCCATATTTGTCTTATCACTTTTTTCAGGCTGTTAACTATTGGTACATTGTCCCTTTCTCTGGGATAGTTTTTAAAAGTATTTTTCTTTAGGCTACTTTTCAAACATGCCATGATTATAAATAGTTCATAGTATCTGAATTTGGATACTTCACGCGAACGAACTGGATAAAATCTGAAATAAATTGTCACTTTTTTAACAGTGTTATTTTTCAACAAAACCTTACACACATTATTCAGAAGGTTTTTGCAATTATATTATTTAGTATATTATGATTACTGGTTCAAATATCACTTTTAGACAAATCTTATGAAGTTAATGGAGTTAATATGTTCTGCAGTTTATCGCTACAACAAACTTCCAGTTCACTGTTCATGATGGGGTTCAATGCTGTGGACAACTTTTAACATTTATCACATTAAAGGGGACCACCAGGCAAAGAACAACACATAATTATATGTTTTGATACCGTTTTGTGATATCAAATAGATACCCAACAATTTTCAAAGGGTTGTGTAATTCATAAACAAAGCAATTAATTACCACCACTTACGGAACCACTATTATTTCCTGGTTCTGTATGGGCCAAACATTTGCGAGTGCGCAAAGAATCCCGGACGATTCGTTCGCTCTGGAAAAAGTAGTCTTTGTACATGCAGACCCATGAACGCATGCTTTTAGAATGAATGGTGATGCATTTTCCAATTATATTAAAAAAATTCTGGAAACATATTTTTGTGAACTTGTTGATGGAATAGACTACTGAAGATGTTTCCTTTCATTAATAAGAATATTATTTTTGGGTGGTGGTACCCTTTTATGGATAGTAATGTACATGTATCCACTACTACAGTTTTATCAATTTTTTCACAAATTCATGTTCTGTACTTTTAATTACTCTTTTCTTTCTGCATGCTGCAGTTTAATGACACAACAAACTTCCAGTACACTGTGCGAGATGGGGTAGGAAACCAGACGTTGCTCAATACCGTGGTCAACTTCCAGGGATTGCCAGAGTTATCGTGGTGGTGGTCTGAGGAGACCAATGCTATAGAGGGAACAGGTATGAATTTAATCCATTAACTCCTTGGCCAAAATTAACATCATTTGCATTAAATGTACAGGTCTCAGGATGTTCTAGTCTATGGATTGAGTACTGGTCGAGGTTTGTAAATTTACAAATATAACATGCTTTACAGCCTTGGATATGAAAAAGTATTCTTAAAAAAACAAATGAAAGAATGATTATAGTTGTGTAATTCAGTCTAGATATTACTCGAAGCCAAATTAAAACTAAAATTCAAGATGAAATAAACATTATCGGGAAGCAAAAAACCTAGCCTGGTCGATTCTGCCGGCTCTTCCATATTATGTTGCGTCGACCAGTTTTGGCCGGTACCATCCGTAATTCAGTGGCAATGCATTAACCTCTTTGTGGCTTAGAAGAAAGACAGAAATTGGCTATGTGTACGTACGTACGTCTGATTCTAAATTAACCAAGTAACATTTAAACCTAGGTAAATTTTTAAACCATGGATAAAATTTCACATACCATTGGTAGAAATTTGGCACCACATAGAGAATTGGTTAAAATAACCTGATTCAGTTTTGTAAAGAGTAGGGTGAAAAGCCAGTATAATTTATAGCACACATGTATACCTCACTGGTGGGCCAAAACTGTTTCGTTTCATCTGTAACTCGACCCTTTGAGTGCCAAACATCCACTTGAGTCGGGCTGACCTGACCCAGATCTGTTGACAAGCTTGCATGAATAATCCCCCATTAAGCTGCAACGAAGAGACTCTTGGTAAAATGCCAAGTGTTCATACAATTGATTGAACACTAGTCTATCGTGCGCATCTGATTTGTTTATTTGTTCTATATTGGGAAATATATTTTTATTTTATTTCTTACATTATCATATCTGTATTATTTCTACAGATTCCTTGCAGTTCTAGTGTTTGATTACATTATTTCTGTTTGTTTCTTCACTGCATTTCTATCACTGTTTTAGATGGAACAATGTATCATCCATACTGGACAAGGAATGAAAACATGAAGTTATTTCATCCAGATTTGTGCAGGTAATGATTCAATGGTTTTAATTCTGATAACATGATATGATTTAACTAACTAAAGACGATGTGATTTTGATATAACATGTATTCTCTATATAAACACAGTCTGAGTATTTTCGGGACCAGTAATGAACAGGTTAAAGGGATCTAGTAAAATGTTCAAAATCAACCAAACTTACTTGGAACTCTGGTGGTTCTCATGTAACATATAACTTGATGTAATTGTATTACCAATAGAAGCATGGAACATGTTTTGGGTGGTCAGAATTTTGCTCTTCACTCGGCCTTATAAAATCCATTTAACTTGGAATGGATCACAGAAATACACATTATATCAACCCTTTTTTTTTTGGTTTTTGCATATATGTCAGCAAAGTTACTAGATGCCTTTAATCAAGATCTTTATCTGTAATTAAGTATAAATCATTGACTATAAACCTCTCACACAATTTTAGTTTAGCCTAAAATTTTGTATTTTATAGCTTGGCCCCGAATCAAATCGTAACTAAATATTTAAACAACTATCAGAATATCAAACATAATCATTCTGCACTGGATCAAGTGGAGTAATCTTAACTAGTCATAGCTACTAGAATACCAAAATATGCACTTCAGTCTAAAGGTGTTTATAAAGTAAACATTGGTTAATAATATCATTTACCGTATGTTAACTTTAGTCTAGACTAAACAATGCTGACTATACAATGCTGATCAGATTACCAGCTATTACCCTGATTAATTGGGTATATTATCTTGAAAGTATGGGCAAGGTGATGGAATCAATCTAGACAGCAACAGGAATCAATCTCTCTCCTCCCCCAAATAAATAATTGTTCAAGAGTTTGATTCTTAGAATGGTAAACAGTAAGTTTGAATGTTAATGATATCAAGCATTTGATAAGATGATTTAAATTTTGAATTTTTAAACTTGAATTTAAATTGTAAAATATATTAATACTCTCTAAGCCTTTGATAGAGACTATACTAGGATCTAAAGCTATGAGGTCTCCTTTCATTCCTAAAATAGACATCAACAGTGGGAAATCTGTAATTTTACTCTATATTTTCTATGGCATACCACAAGCACATTTGTGGATCTGTGGTTTTTGGCACAAAAAAACACATAATGTTTTGTGTGTATTGTGTCCACTAGTATGCCAGCTCTGTCCTTATGAAAAATTATGTTCTTATTGTTTTCAGGTATGTACCCTATGTGTATCAAAAGGATACAACGTACAAAGGCGTACCCTTGTTGAAGTATGTACTGGCTCCGTACACCTACGCCAATGGCAGCGATTACCCACCGAATGCGGGGTTCTGCTCAGGAAATCCAGACTTGTGCGGACCATCGGGGATCATGAGGCAGGACCCTTGTCGATATGGTAGGGAAATACTTTCAAAAGATTTGTCACAACATTTGATTCAGTAAAATCGAGGGCAATTTAGCCCTCAAAATATCAAAACCAACCCCTGTACTTTGTTATGGAGTTTTACGTGAAACACATTTTTGGTAAAAAAAAAAAAAAAAAAAAAAAAAACATTGAAATAATCACCAAGCAAACAGATTTTATTATATAAATAAAGGGCGACTTAGCCTTAAAATATATAAAAACAGACCCCTTTACTTTGTTAAAGAGTTTTATGTGAAATAGTTTTCAGAGTGTTAGTTTATTTTAGACAAACTTTAAAAGTAGTCCCTGAAAATAACCATCATATAAAAATAATAATATGCAAACGGATTCCAGCTAAAGGCTATCAGTCCCATGTACTTAGAAAGATGGCAAGGATAAGAGAGCGATCCCCCATATTTATATTCTCAATAAATTTATTTTGTTAATTTTTTTTGTTTATATGAAGGGGGAAAAAATGTGTATATAGAAAGATACATATTGTATATAATTAAAAAGGAGCATTTAATTGGAGTTGAAAAAAAAAAGAGAAAAGAAGAAAGAAAAAAAAAATAGATTGGCGTAAATATTCAAAATGAATGAAGAACGCCAATAAACACAAAACAACAACAACAACATTAATAAATTGCTGGCTAGGCTTCTGTACATACAAGTTTATAACTGTCTTTCCTTTGTTTTTTCTCCTTGAAGGAAGTCCCTCAGCCATCTCTAACCCACACTTCTTTGAAGGCGACCAATCTCTAGTAGACGCAGTGGTTGGACTAGACCCTCAGACTAGATACCATCAGCACTACATGGAAATTGAACCGGTAAGATAACTTGGGCTAGTCACAAACTGAACAAAATGTTAGCTTCTAGTTTATTTGCACATCGACTCTCACTACATGAGCATTGAACCAGTAAGATAACTCAGGCTAGTATTACAAACTGAACAAAATGAATAGCTTCTTGTTTATTTGCACATTGACTCTCACTCCAGTAATACAACAAATGGGAAAGGAAAACAGGAAAATCAATTGCATGATTGCACGAGGCAAGTCGAAAATTCTGTTGAGCGAGTGAAATTCTATAAATGGTCCTTTGACATGGTATACCCGGTCATTGCAAATTTGGTCTCAAAGAAAAAACTCATGAAGCCGTGCGGCGATACCTGCGCGCGCGTTGCGGAATTATCATGCGAAAAGTTTTTCAGTGTTTTTTTATGATCAGTACTCTCCATGTCTGAGGTATGCATTCACTGCTGACTTTATAAATGCATCCATAGTTGGAACACTAGGAAATGCAGACACCGGAAGAGGGTTCCAAAAACGGTTTGTCCTAGGTATGTAGGAAGAGAGATGATGGTTAGAATGTTGTCATTATTTTTGCGTTTGTTTGTATAGTGCTTTAATAGAAACATATGTATTAAGTGCTTTATATGTGTAATTTATTATTCATATTTTATATACTGTAACTCTTTTGTTTCCTATGTTCAGTTAATGGGCATGCCTTATGTGCTAAAGATGCGGCTACAAATCAACATGGCATTAGAAGCAGTGAAAGATTTAACGTGAGTGTGATTTTGAAAATTTTTTGTTGCTTGTAAATCTTTGTAGAATAGTAATGTCATGCTTATATGGACAATGCCAAAAGGCAGTTTATAAAGTAGGTAGTTTAGACATGGAAATAATTGCACAAGGTAATTATAAGCATTTGCTTTAGTTCTCAGTATTTCTTAATCCACATTCCAAAGTATATCTTTAGATTATTTTATACTTTTTGTTTGTTTAATGTACTTTGCTATTGCTGAATTCATTTTAATTCTTTGTGCGTTGTATACTATTTTGTATTTTTTGTGCAGAAGAAAATAAAATTCAAACCAAATCAAATCAAAATAATTTTTCTAAATATGTTGTTTATTTCCCTTTTCTGACTATTTGTTTGTTTATAGTCTTCACATTGAAATGTTGGAACTAATGTTTGTGTTCATGTATACATGTACATTGAATAATCATATGATTTAAAAATCCCTTTTTTATAATTTTCATTTACAGAGAAGTGGAAAGTGTCAGAAATTTGGCCATGCCAGTGCTTTGGTTTGAACAGGTGAGTCATAGACAAAACAGATCTATTTTTCAAATTAATTGAGATTATAATGTACTAAAATTAAACTTTTGTCCATATTTTAAAAAACATTGAAATTTGGCCTTCACTGGCTGACACATTGAAATAACATAAAATGTACAAGGCAAAATATACATAGAATAAACAAATATACAGAATATAAGCAAACATGGGACATCAATGAGAATACAATACTAAAGTGAAAGTGGAAATGTACTAATTTACAATTTTTAAAAACACCATATTTAAAATACACACTGATAGTCTGCTATATACTGTACCTATAAAAATATCACATATCAAGTACAAAATATCATGACATCAGATGTCGTCTATTTCAGTTAACAATTTAAAAAAATGATTTGTGGAAATAAAATCAAATCAAAATCAAATCTATTTATTGTACATAAAAAAAAACAGTTTATATTTTCTAATTTTTCATTTCTGAACTAGAGCGTTGAAGCAAATAATTACATTATTATATGGGCTATTACAACAACAAAAATGCTTTTTGATGACTTTAATGATCTGCATGACGAAACCATCTTTTTCTATTAATTTCGTTTAATATTTCTCATTTGTTTTTTATTACCTAGAGTGTTGAAGCAGATGATCGCATCGTGAACTACTACAAAAAGGGTTTTGTTTTGTCGGCGTACATTGCAATGATCGCAAAGTGGGTGCTATTTGCACTGGGCGTCCTGACACTTATTCTCACGGTACTCTCGTTTTCGAGACGCATCGCCTGCCCTCCTGTTGCCGCAGAAGCCGAAAAGGTACACTAAGGATTGGATGACCTATCTATTTATAACCCAGGGCTCCACACTTACATTTTTGGCCAGTGGCCCGGTCGGGCCAGTGAAATAATTTCTTCCCCTTTTCTGGTGGCCCCCTAAAAACATTTACTGGCCCGAAAAATGTATTTCATGAGTTAATTTGTTACTATTCAAATTATTACTCTTTCCTGATCAAACCCTTGATAATAGATGAAGCATGACATGAAAGAAAACAAGATTTTTCTGACTTTGTCAATGTTGGGTTGAAATTTTGCTTGCCCGATCAAACCTGAATCTGGTGGCCCAAGACATAACCCATACTAGAAATTAACTTGTTTGCCTTGTTGCTCTGTCTGGCAAGTAATAATCAGATTTTTCAAATTCAAGTGGCCCAAACCTGAATCTGGTAGCCCCAGGCATAGACAAAAACATTACAAATTATGTTATATTTGGTTGCCCTTTCAGGCAAGTGGAATTTTAGCATCACTGAATTTTAGGGGCCGGAAACTAATTCTTAGTGGGTCTGTGCTAATTTTGAGCATTGACCTATCCTTTAACTCACTGCCTATGGATACTTGGGAAATCTCTATTTAAAAATGTGGTAGGGAACAGATTGACACTTTGTATTGTCAAACCTTCCCACCTGTCTATAGCAGCCAGCCTGCCTGCCTGTAGTGGACTCTGAATGTAGTGGACTCTGAATGTGATCCCTTGCAGAGAAAAACTACATGTATATAGGTAATCAAACTCTTCTAGAGCAGTCATTCTGTCTGTAATGGCCACCAACAGTGATCCCCTTCAGAGAAACCTAACAATACGTATTAAACATATCCTGTGAGGTCACCTGTCTACAGTGGCCACTCTTTCCCTTTACCTTCGGTGGTCACTATACACAGATTTGACTGTATTTATATTTATTTGTCTATTCCTTTGATAAATTGATGCAATTCAATGTTGTGAAATAGACTTTTGTTTAACTGTCACACAATGATCCGTCATATGCATCTTTGAATGTCTGTTTGAAACCACACGTGTTCAATTTGTTTCTTTCATTTCTACATTCCACAGGAGAAAGTTATAAACTCAGCGGCTGATGAAATATGCAATGGAGAGGTGCATGTAATAGTGCCTTAACCCACTCCGGACTGGACCCAAATATTGAACAACTAGGGTCTATAGAGAAATTGCGTTATACCAACAACAAAAAATCATCTTTAACGGGTAAATAACTCTTAAACCAACTGCCTTTGAAGACTTTGTGTGTGTTACATGTCACATTCCAAACCTATGGACATGATGGAATATTTATAAAGCTACCCACTGGACACTACATGATTTTTGCCGCAATTGAGTGGTTGCGGGACTCTGTGACTGGTAGTGTGACATCACTTACCTGCTCAGATTCCACTTGTACGACTTGACTCGCAGAGCCAGTCATGAAGATTTGACATGTTGGATCTCAACGACTGGTCTTGGCACTCGATCGAGACGATCATAGCACGAAACAAAGAGTGTGCATGCATGGGTCGTTCGCAGAGATGAGCGTCGTGATTGTACAGTGTACCATGCCGAGTCTTACGACCGGTTGTACGACTCTGCTAACCCCCCTGATTATGAGTCGTACAGCTAGTCGGGTCCGGTAGTGTGTGTGTGGCGGGGTTTAGGGTTTCAGTGATAAACACTGTTTATCGGTCGATAAACAGTGTTTATCGCGATAAACTATGTTTATCAGTCGATAACCTATTGCCTATGAGAAATCAGGGGGGTGTTTCACAAAGCTTTGATTAAAGTTGAACTTAAATTTAAGGTCAGACTTTAATTGATGGTAGACCATTTGTAGCCATGGGATTAAATCTATTCAAAAAGCGAAGATGCAAATAGTGTATGTTTGTTAGAAATTTTCTATCAAGAACCTGAAATCATGAAATAGAATATAATGATCACTTTTAGAATATTGTACATGTATGTCATGTTTTTAAAAACTTGTTGACAATTTTACATAGCAACTAATGACGTTCCATACTTTTTACGTCTAGCTTAAAATTTAGCTCAACTTTTGATTCTTTGTGACCCACCACTTAGGTGTGCCATGTTTTTAGTCTGAAAATCAAATTTTCAGTATTGTCTAAATTCCCTTTTTATACATTTGAAATGTAATTTACTATTTTTAAATATTGACTTGTGTACATGCGTGTATGTGGGATTTTTTCAAAGAGAGTTTTGCATGTGAAACATGGAAGCTCTGTGTGTATGTGTATGTGTGTTTGTGTTGGGTTGTGATTGTAAATTTGCCCATGTGTAACATTAAATCATGTGCCATTTCTAAAATAATATTTTGAAATTCTTGACATGTGGTCAGTATGTGAAGCTCTTCTCATTCATCTTTTTTTGTATAATGTGTATAGTATATATGAACAATTAAAGTTATTACTATGATGGTGAATTTGTTTGTACAGTATTCACTAACCTGAAGTTATATTATAAGTACTGGTTTATCTTCTTCTTTGAAGACACTGAAACGCAGAACAGGTTAGTATTCTTGAAACAGATATTGTGATTATTACTTCTCTGCCATAAACTACATGTAGCTATTAGGCATTATGTATTCCGCAGGGCGCTCTACAAAAATGTGTTTTTCGGACTTGACGACTTTGGTACGTAGAAAAAAGGAGCATTTAACTTGTCACCCTCACTGATTTAGAGCACTCGAGAGAAACCAGTGATCAACATTACTTGCCCTCGTTGGGCAAGTGACTTCAAATTGTAGTTGCCCTCCGCTGATTTTCACTTGCCCCGGGCAAGTGGGTTTGTAGAGTCCTGTATTCAGTTCCTCAGTTGATCTGTCAATGTCCACGCACTTCACTGGCACTGCACTGCATAGACAAAAAAATCGTTCGCTAGCTTGACGATCGGATCGCAGGTATTTAACGACCGAAGTATAGAGGGGAACTCGTGTGTAGAAGGATAATCGTACGCGCGCGACTCTTAGTACGGCGTTCAGTGACGCGCGCTCGCTAACTCAAATTGCTTCAAATCGGCTTGCGACAATTGATAACATCGAGTCAATAAGTTCCCAATATCTGACTTTTTTCTATATTTTGCATAAAATTGATTAATTGTATGTATCAAGTATAAAACATATTAACCATATCTGTTTCAAAGCAAATTCAATACAACTTGCTTTTAAGCAAAAATTACAAGTAAAGACGAAGATATCGCAAATTTCGTGCAGATTTCGTCCCGACGCGCGGCGCGTGTCTCCCATTCATTGTGTCCAGCTTAAAAGTAGACAAAATGGCCGCCTTAACCACAGGGTCTATGGCAGATTTACTTCCACACAGCGCGAACACTTCAGATTACCGTCTCGTAATGAGATACTATAAAAAATCTGATATATAATAAATCCAATGAAGAGACGGGTATTTCTGTCTATGCACTGCACTGCCTCTCCAGGACAGCACCGAATGGCGCTTTTAAGGAGATATTTTCTTCAAGTATCAAGTATCGTGTACGTGTACTGGAGTCATTTGGCAGTCTTGTCCTTTTCGATATCCCACACACCATTTTGAAAATTGGTCCAAAGATATTTGCGATATGATTGGCTGATAGCTATGTACTATTTCTGTTAAACTTGCCTCATAGGGGCCAGTAGTATTATGTATGGCTTGTGATAAAATGAGGAAATATCAGAAGTATTTTGCTCCTTTCCAGCTTGCCTTACTTCATAAACAATCGATGCAGGACTAGTTGATACATAGATGAATTACTAGATTACTAGATGCACTTGTATCATTTTAAAATGTGCTATTACAATTTTAAAGTTACCTCGATGCAAGGTGTGTGATAGAATAGGGAGCAGTTTTCTCTCTATTTTCTTGCCCATATCTCGATATCAAACAATTCATGCACAAGTGACAGGCCTACTTGGTTCATTTTGGGAATTGTGTGCTCTCGTTCCTATGTTTATTACATTGAGCACACAATTCTGTCTGGTGAACTCAACACTGAGCACCATTTGTATATGAATAAGTTTGCATCAAACTATGGGTCAGTCACTAATAGCCACCTCTGAATGGGTTTATCTTTGATATCTATATACATGGGCGTAGATACTTACGTAATACCTATTCATCAGGGGGGATGAATGAATAAATCATCCCCCCTGATGAATGGGTATCAATTACAGATCTACCCCCATGTATATACATGACTTTTCTACTATGGAAAAGAGGCTGCCAGCGGCAGTAGACAGTAGTCTATCAGAACAACATCAAATTGTAAACTGATGTATAGGTCCTACTATGAGTATGCTTTATATTAGATTCATTCATAAATGTGACTTGAATCAAGGTTAGGAGCAATGGTTCAAAGGGCTGATTTTGTGCATGAATATTTTGATGGAGATATATTTTTCTTTATAAAAACTATTCAAAGTAAAACTACTGTCTTAATATAAACTACTATAACTTGTTGTAAACACAATGGAAGCTTTGCAGTAATTCTTCCATGAAGACTGGTCTGTTATGTATTTTTCTTGTGCCATGTAATTTTTTTTCTTCATATCATTGCCAGTAGATTGAAAGAACAGTAATTTTCAATGCTAACAAAGGTATATTATTTTGTTCAAAATATTTGAATTTTGATTCCATGAAGACTGTTATGTATTTTTCTTGTGCCATGTCATCTTTTTTTCTTCATATCATTGCCAGTAAAAAAAATTTGAAAGGACAGCATTTTCAATGCTAACAAACATATTATTTTATTCAAAATATTTTAAATTTTGATTGGAAAAATTGACGCAGATCTAGTAGTGAATGATTTGTCTACTATAGTTTAATGGTGCTTTGATTATATTATGTTAAATTTGTATTGTGCCATAATTGCTGTTTTGAATTGCCAAATAAATGAGGCTAGAAAAGTGATATGTTGGGTGCAACTAAAAAAACATCAACTGTGAAAGTGTATTTTTTAACAAGTAGTAGGTAGGGAAACAATTTTCCTTACTTTATTTATTACAAGTTAGTATAGACTTTTAACAAAAGTATGAATATCAACAATTATTACTTTAGAAAGCAGTTTTACTTATATAAGTGCCATTTGTTATCAACCAAAACATATAATGCATAATTTTATGATTTTGGTAGAACTATTTTTTATTTATTTTTCTTTACTCAGAAAGACTAAAATTAATTGTACAAATCATGGATTACCTTGTAATTATTGTATATGTCTTGACTATACATGTATATTTTTGAGAGTACAATATGAATTGGACAAACATGGATCAAGGAGTGGTATTTATTGTGTTTTGATGTTGAACGGACCAAAGATTGTTTGCTGCTGGTTCGTACTGCAAGTACTTTAAATTTGTATTGCATCTTGAATTTATATAAATAGTCCAATTTTACTTGACAATACTGATTTTTTATATGATTCTTTTTACCTTGCCCTTTTTTATGAGAGTTCAACTTTTTTGTACTTGTCAAGACAGTCAAGTATTTATGATGTAATTGTGTGGAATTTTTAAAATTATGAATTTAACCAAATAGTCAAATTTTCTTGACAATAATGATTTTTTATGTGATCCTTTTTACCCTGCCCTCTTTGATGAGAGTTTATTATCAACTTTGTTGTACTCGTCAAGTATTTATGATGTAAGTGTGGGACAATTTTGGGGAAAATTGGTGTATATCTAGGTAACTGGACATTTCAGTTTGTATCAAGATAATTGATATAAAGATTGTAATCATGAATTTATATGTATAGTAAAGATTAGACTACGATCACTTGTTTAATATCCTTTTTACCTTGCCCCTTTTTCATAATATCTGATAATCATTCCGTATTATTTTGTATACTTGACAAGTTTTTAATGTAATTTTATCAGCATGTATCATTAATTATATCAACATGTAATTGTATCGGCATGTATCATTAATTATATCAACATGTAATTGTATCGGCATGTATCATTAATTATATCAACATGTAATTGTATCGGCATGTATCATTAATTATATCAACATGTAATTGTATCGGCATGTATCATTGACATATATCAGCATGATTGAAGTATCCGTTGGGTAGCAATGGCCAATGAAAAAGGTGGTTGCAGTGCAGGCATCCGTCCATGTCACTATTAAAGTTCATACTGCGTGGGGTTGCTACACCGGCCCCGGTTCGCTATTTTGAACTTGCCTAGTTTGTTCACACTGCATAACACTGAGCCAGTGTGCCTCACGCACCGTGCACAAGGGGTTCACAAGATGGCAATGTGCATCTGATTTAGGAATCAAACTGTACATATTTTGTGAGTGATTTGAATTGGACAAATTGCATTTTGTCGTACAATATACATTTATCAATATTTATCAAATTCACATAGAAGTGACAGTTGATTGATATGATTGCTTTGCAGACATGCATTGTTGCAAGATTTATAACATGCTATTAAAGGGTACCACCACCCAAAATAATATTCTTATTACCATAAAAGGTAACATTTTTAGTAGTCCATTCCACCAAAAAGTTCAGAAAAATAGGTTTCCAGAAAAATCATATAATTGGAAAAAAAGCATCACCATATTACGACATGTGTTGAATTTGTGTTCATCGGTCTGCATACGAAGACTACCTTTTGTCTAGGACGTCCGTAATTATATTGTCTTCAAATGTACTTGTGAATAGAATTGGTGCATTCGCAAACCTTTGGCGCATACAGAACCATGAGGCCATACTGGTTCCATAAGTAGTGGTAATTAATTGCATTGTTTATGAATAACACAACCCTTTAAAAAATGTTTCATTTATTTGATATCACACAACGGTACCAAAACATATAATTATGTGTTGTTCTTTGCCTGGTGGTCCCCTTTAAACTTAAAATATGAGACAAATTACTTTTTGGGAGTGATATCAATCAAGAAATAATGAACGGTTTGTCAGTCAATGCATGTATTAAATAACAACATTGAAGTGACCGGCAACAAATGTGACCGCTATGCAGGCATGTGTTCCTGCAAGATTGTATTTCTTGACCCTTGGTAAGATGGTAAGGAGTATAATATAGACTTTTGATTGCCAGACACATAGTTTGCTCATTATCTTGTCAGCATGGTGCATAATGTAGCTGGGGGGGGGGGGGGGGGGCATTTGGGATTATTGTCCCTTACCCATGACCCTGCTTTTTAATATACAGTCAAACCTGTGTATAATGGCCACCTACGGGAACCCCCCCCCCAAAAAAAAAAAATTTAAAGAAAAATAAAGAAATAAAAAAAAAAAAATGGCAACTGTAGCCAGGTGACCAACATGTATATAGACAGGTTCAATAATATCATTTTTTCTTTAATGGTCTAATTTTGGTAGCCTTTATAGGCAGGTTGTGACTGCTATAGAGGGGTGGCCACTAAAACAGGTTTGACACAGTATTTTCTTGGGGGGGGGGGGGTTCACCTACTGCCCCATATGTAAAACCTTGCCCCCAACCCTTGCCCTTATTGTGCTTGACACTGGCTTTGCCACGTACTGAATGATGCTTGTGGCTATATGTGCATGGATGTACATTATTGTATAATGTAATTATGCAATATGACTGTGCATGTCTCTTGGTGCATCGTATCGGGTATATGCATGGTCATGGTCGGGCCAGCCAGTTGGGGGTAATTATGTCATTAGGAGAAGAACCCTTGATATGTAGTTTGGTTCAACTTGGTATCATAATATGGACGTATTGAAATGTGGTGTCTGTTTTTTATCGTATCCTAGCACATCAGAAGGTTATTACAGTTACAAACCCAACAATACATTTCCTTTCCACTAGTATATTGGTAGATTTTGTATGAAGAATTGAATTGAGTACCAGCTTTAATTTTTAAAGATGTTTTAAAGTAATGAGAGCATATAGCTCCCTTTCCTTTTCTAAAAAGTTGTATCCAAATTTTGTGTGCTTTTACTGATTCTATTCATGAGCAAATGTGTGTGATAAAAAAAAAAAGTTTTTATATATTCTTGATGACATGATTATACAGAAATACTTGTTTTTAAGTAGGCACTGTCATGTTCTAATTCACTATCATGTATTTTGTATGACTATCATATATTCTAATTCATGCATCATGTATTGTATGTATTGTTGTAATTTGCTGAATTACTGGGAGCCTTTGATACAATGAAAGCCAAGGATACACATTTGTATAGTGTTTATTTACTTTCATTTTATAATCAAGATGAGGAAATATAATCATGATCTTTCCATCAATCAAATATAGTTGCTTCTATGGCTTCTGTTTCATGTTTGTGTGTTGTCTGGGTGTATAATACCAAATACAGTTAAACCTCATTATAAAGAATTCTGATATAACGAAAACCCTCCAAATAATAAGGTAATTTTACTGGTCTCGGCCCTATAAATGTTCGTTTTTACCCTACATGTATTAATGAGTATCTGAAAGTACAGAAGCTAAGACGTCATACAAATCTTTTTTTAGAATTTTCAAACTTTAACTTCATTTTCCGAAAGATCATATGTGACCTTACACCACAAAACGACCAATAAGTCGGGAAAAATGATTTTGCTGCTTTTCATAAAACATTAAAATTGAAGTCATTACCTTTAAAATGGTATATCATTCGTCATATTTGGACTAAGCAAAGCCTTTCAAAATGAACACCAAAGATTTGGAATATGGCTGAAGCAGTTTTAAAATAAGGTAGAAACAGGCCATTCAAAAGATCAGTTTCCATTAAAGCGCTGTAATAAGATCACATTTATTAGATGAAAAAATAATATTTAAACATGATTTCCGACGCTCAAAATGTTACAGAAGCTAGATTAAGATATGCTTATTTAGGAAATACCCAAATCCTAAATCTCATATTTTAAACCAAATTTGATTATGTTAGCTAATAACAGAGAAACTATCTGAGCGACATAACGGTCGTTTTGTGGTGTAAGGTCACATATGCCCATTCGAATAAATTTCTTGTCATTAGGAAATCAGTGTTATAGTGCTCTGGTTCATAACTTTATGAACCAGAGCACTATATCACTGATTTCCTAACCCTAGGACATTATTTTTGATGCTCTTTCTAAAAATGAAGTTCAAATTTGAAAATTCCAAATATAGATTTTTGATGACGTCACACTTCACCACTCTATACCATACTCATTATTTTCATGGGTACAAAGGACATCATTGTAAAGAGGTTCCACTGTGTACGTTGCATGTTGATTATTTATACATAACACACATCACAGACAAGACTTAAAGTACTTTAAAACATTTTCGACTGATGGCAAAATGTATAGTTTGGTTTCATTTATTTCACACATCAGTTGGATTCAACATCAACATGTTAAAAAATGAAAAACATATTTCATAATCGTGTGTTTACAAATTCATGTTTTTTTTTTATACATAATGTTCGTACATGTCACATCCTCCTAAGATCTGTCTCTTTTAAATACATATCACAAAAAATGTGTACTTTATGGCATTGCATGGAGTATCAAAGACAACACAGAAAGTGATGGGTGGGAATTCAAGAATTCAATTCTTGCGAGCTTGTGCACCTTAACTTATTTGTCTCGTCTGCTCGCATTGTGGGAAAGCCTTGATTAAAGACTAACTGTAGTTACAGAGAAATTCTTTAAGCCACTTTATGCCATGTGCACGCACAGGCATATACATGGATATAGATATATACATGAATCTAATTTTCAATGGACTTTTGATGAACTTGGCACGGAGAAAGTTAATCCCGTTCTCTCCCTCTATTTCCCCTCGTGGTTGGTAACCGACAACTCTCATAGATCATCAACCGGTTAAAACGTAACGCATCCTGTCGGCTTTTTAAAAAAAAGAGGAAATACTTGATAGAGTCAAGTGCAAAAGTTGTTAGTTAACTCATTATAGCAGTGCATATAATCAGTGAACAAAATTACATGGGGTCACAGGGTGGTTTAGCACCTGAAATGTCAAAAAGGAGCCTTGTTAAGTAAAACCTTGTATCATGTATGTACAACTATTTGCATTTTTTAAATTGAGGCAGGCTTCAGAAAACTGCAGTAAAAAAAAATGAAGGAAATTTGTTTTACATACAAGTATATGCATGTATCCAGTGAACTAAAAACATAATACATACATAGTTAATTACCAATATTGTTCAGATGAGCAATGGGTTAAAGGCTATTTATTTTATCAAATACTAACACCTTGATGACCATTGTTACTAGCAAAGATTGTTGAATTCTTATTTTAAATATTGAAATACCCTGTGCCATAACAGCAGTAAAAAATGTCCCACATTTATGATGACGTAATGGAAATAATGCTGCACACATAATCATTTAAATACTGCATGTGTAATGTTGAAACTTCTTGTGACTTGGAATTGTCCTCATCTAAACCAAGCTGTCACAAGGGCACAATTACAAAAAAATGAGATCTACTTACAAAAGAAAAAAGGATTAACTTTTAAATGTGTTCAACAAATAAAAAAGGCAAACAATAAAGGCAAACAATAATGTTTAATCATATTACCAAAATAGCTATGACAAAAATAATACCAACACACACACACCCTACTGTAACTCACACTACATGATCCAACTACCATCGAACAACCAAACTAGAATAAATTATGTCAAAATCAAATCAAAATATATATGTTGAAACCAAAACAATAAAAGTGATTTTCATAATTAGGGTTGATGTGCTATGGTGCTAAATTGCCTTTTTTTTTACATGTTCATTACAAATTAGTAATCGTCAGTGCAAGGCAACACTAGTAAATTGTATGTCTCTAGCGTGGACAATTTTCTTGTAGCAGAAAAATATATAACAGAAGGAAACGAATCAATTGTACAATACATGTACAATTATATAATGCAGAAACACACAAACAATCATGTATGCACAAAACATATTGGTAATATAAAATACAAAAAAAATATAACAAAAAATGAACTGTTCAGGGAGCTGATGTAATACATTAATTACCATAAATCTTTACAAAAGTATGTTCATTACACCGGAACCTCCTTTTAACCAGCTCTGATATAACAAATTACCTCTTAAAACAAGGTATTAAAATCCATGGTCCTCAGGTCAGTTATAATGAGATTCCACTGTACTCGTATAAACACTTATCCCCAGCAAATCAAAAGAAAATTTAGTCAATGGATGAAAAAAAGATGTTCTAATTAAAAGGCATGGTCAGCATCTTAAAATAAAGAACTACCATTACACTCTATACTTCTGAAAGGTGGGACGATAAAGCTGACACTCTTTATTAACTATAACAAACTACCATCACAGGCTAGACTTTAAAATGGTGGGACGATTAAGATGACATGTTATAAAAACTAAATTACAACAAGACACAATAAATGACCATAATAACAAAATAAGCACATACGGTGTGCAACAGAAATGTGTGATGCAGTAATAGTTGTCGGCACATATTAAGCAATCATGTTGAAGTTTTAGAACAATGGCACAATAAGAGCACAAAATTAGTTCAATTTTACAAAAAGTATGCCTCGGACATTGCACAGTTTTTTAGTCGTCTCAAGTTCTACATTCTCGCCAGATAATTATTTTCTTGTTACAATTGCTTTTTTAACTCTTGCTCCAGTCCAATGAATGAGCATGATATTGTACAAACTGTTTAGCCATTACAGAGACCGATACTGAGGGAGTGAAGGGTCAACATGTATTTCTTTTTATGGCAGGGCCAAAAACTAGCACTGGCCCACTGGCCAGGGGCCACCTTAAATAGGTTCAGGCTACCAAAGTTTCATTAAGTGCCAAACTGGGCAACGACAAAAAATAAAGACTTGTTCATTGATGATGTTGATGTTGTTTTAATAGGGCCACAAATTTCTGGTTTTAGAGCACTATAATTTGCAATATCTCTATTTAACTTGCCTAACTGGGTCACTAAGAAAAAAATAATAATAATTTGGGGGTTACAAAATAAGCACTTCCTTGCATAGGGAAACCTAAGACCTTTCACTATGTACAATAAAATCTTACCCTTCGATTTCATACTACTAGTAATACTTTGTTATTGCAATGCATACATGAACATCACTACAAAGCATGCACAATCCAAGATCTCAAATAAGGACATTTTCATTTCTTAAATAACTTTTCAAATGGTATGCCATTTAAGTTAAAATACTAATTCATTCTGTACATTAAAGTTGTTCTTTCCTTTTTTCCTAAAAATCTACACCCAAACCCATTACAAGGCAACTAATAAATGCAAAGATAATTAGATCACACAACTCGGGTTTATTATCATACAATAGGATATTTTTATAATTTCAGGACCCTTAATTTGCAACATTAAACATCTTTGGCTTGATTAAGCTAGGCAGGAATTATCTTCAACCCAATCTCCAATGAGTATTTACAAACTTTGATATGCACAATTCAAGCGTTTTTATAATGCACAACCAGGTCATGAGCAAGAATAACAGTTGATACCTTTTTAAGTTTTATCCATGTACCAATCTTGATTCCATTTCTAACTCCTCAGTTATAGATTAATTGTTCAAAAGGGCATAAGCACATCAGAACTACGTGATTTCTTTCTTTAAGTTTCAGATTCGAGACAGAATGCCACTAACACACTTCCAATTCAAATTACTTCATAAATTAAATTTACCATCGCCTTTAAAGTCAGAGCTGGTGTAATTTAAAGGACCAAACACCACTGATTAAAATGCATAAACGTGACTTGGCAAGGAAACTGACATTTGTGTCTTTCTGTCAGATATTTTGTTGCAGTTTAATACTATCCAATCCATCTCTCCACCTTTCTTCAGCTGTACATTCACTCAAAGTAGAAAGAAACAGACTGATGTTACATGTTAATGATATAGTAGATAAGGTAAAAATATAGCTTTGAATACTCTAAGAGGGTTTCCGGGGATGGGGGGGTTAACGTCGTCTTGTCTTAAACCATACAAAGGCCCCTACGGCTACTACTGCACCTAGAAGAACTAACCACTGCACACCACTGCTGCCTCCGGCTCCCGATCCTCTTGCTCGAGCATCCTCATACTTTTTCTGTAGAAACAAAATACATGAAATAAATGTATAATAAACAAATATATATATAACAATATAAATTATATTGAATATGGAAGTTTACAAATATTTTTTTCTGGGAAGATGCTTGGTGGACCAATAATGGATACTACAGTATTTGTGTCAGCCTGAACTGTATTCAATCTTGCTGGATCTTTTTGTGCCCCTTTTCTGTTAATGAGAAAATAGAGCTAATAATAATTGAATATGAAAGTTTAGACTTCACTGTTTACATTTTTTTTATCATTGTTTTAAAAATGTCACCAATGACCAAGAATAATAACACCGCAATTTGCAATGGTATAACAAGATCCATAGTACACAAAAAATGCTGAAAATAATCATGAACATTAAATTAGCAAAATAAAGATGAAATACAACTTCAATTACAAAGGATACCTATACATGGAAACAACCAAAAAAATACTTTTTTTTTCACGAGGGCGATTTTGAAAATTTTGAGGGAAAAAAACGCCCTCGTGAAATTATTCACGAGGGCTATTTTGGGGCTCACGGGGGCTCTTTTTTTGTTTACATCGTTTTCACTGCTCAAGGGTCTAATAAATGATTATCATGATGTGATCTATGATCTATGATCTATGATGTGATCTATCTAACTAATGTTATCACAGAAACGATGATCAACGCTGATTGCGATTGACGATATATCATCAAGGAAATGCTTTAAACAACGTCTTAACACCATCTTCAATGGCCTGGTTTGGAGCATCTACGGTAACGAATATCATGAATCTTGACTTTTGATATAAAAATCGACTTTTGAAGCTGAATTATGAAATGAATAATGACGCCGACTAGCTACCAGCCGACCTACTTAGTCCCACACACTACATCGTGAGTTAGTACGTACATGTATGCAATACAATACGTAACAATACATTGATCACGCAAAGTGCATGTTTTTCAGTTGACTGTATGATATGAATTCAATTCAGTTTGCATTTGAATAAACTTTTAATATTGATCATCATGGCCGACACTGTTAATGTGACAACAAATCTTGAAGATTCTGATGATATTGGAACTGAAAGTGAAATTATTAATACACCTGCAAGTGCAAGCACAAGCACAAGAACATCAAAACGAACTACATCTGCATCCACAAGCCAGAAAGCTAGTAAAGGGAAAAAGTCTTCTAAAAAACAACCCTCAAGCCAAAAGAAATCAGACAAGTCAAAACCAACCTTGAACTGTGCACAGTCTGATTTATCAGGTTTTATAAAACAATTACTACAGGATACTGAATTCACAAAGCTACTGCAGAATTGTGTAGCAAAGATTGTCGCAAACACAATCATTGAAGTGAAGGAACATCTCTCCAAACGCATCTTAGAAACTGAAAATAGACTTGAAAATCATGATGGAATTCTACTAGACATGCAGAACTCATTAGATGAGAAAGCCCAAGAAGTGAAAGACTTGTCAAAATCAATCAACGAGATGAAAGACCACATCGATGCCATGCAGAACTCGATACATGATGCAGAACAACATAACCGACAGAACTCCATCAGGCTTTATGGTGTTCCAGAAGCGGCTGGAGAAAACACCGACCGAGCTGTCATCCAAGCGCTCAACGCAAACCTGCCCTGCTCACTCTCGCCAGATGACATCGAAGGCAGTCATCGATCGGGGAAGCCTCGTGTCTCGGGTCCTGGAAACAAGACATCTAAGCCGAGACCAATTCTCATCAAGCTGTGCTCTTACAAGAAAAAAATCGAAATCATGAAAGTGAAGAGAAATCTGAAGAGAACCGGCCTATCTGTACATGAAGACCTTACTAGCAGGAACTACGATGTCCTCATAAAAACTTTGGCTCATCCCAAGGTGGAAGCAGCGTGGTCAGTTGAATGGAGGATCCTAGCAGCGACAAAAACCTGCAAAGAAGGCAAGCAGATGATTAAAGTGATACATAACTTGGCTCAATTAAGTTCTCTATAGATTCTAGATGTTGGCTTTTACGATAGAAGCCAAAAAGCAAGTTAACATGTATGAGTAATTAAATAGTTATTGGGCTCAAACATGATTGCCTACTGCATTCGTTTGCACAACTTGTACTTCAATTGAATTGGAATCGTAACAGCGCCAAGCTGAGTGTAATGCAGATTAATGAAGCTGGAATCAAGAAAGGAATTTACAGGACCATTAGTATGATAGGTGATAGTCCGTGATAGTTTATCTTTTAAAATGTTGATAATTATAAACACTGTAATCAAACTTTAAATAGGATAACCGAAGGAAACAATATTGAAACTCAAAGTTTGATCACAGTCTGACAAGAGCTGAAGCTGAAGCTGATGAATATAGAGACATATAATCATGGAACCAGTTCAACATTATACTTAAAGCCAGGATGACACTCTCTCTTTTAATAACTTTGGGATTCTGGATCAATTAATTTTGAACAATTTGTGAATAATTGATACTTAACAACAATAAATGTATATATATATATATATATATATTTTTTTTTTTAATGTAATACTCAATGCTACTCAACAATGCTACTCAATCTATAGTATTATCCATTTGGACGTAGATGCCCAGCAGAACCAGTGCCATATACTTTACTTTAAATTTCATAGATAAACTCTTACTTTTGTATACTAGTGCATAGACCATAGTAAATTTGAAAAGTGCACATTTACTTAGTATATTTTATACCTGTATTTTTTATTTTTTATTTTTTCTCTGTTTTGTACTGTGTGTGTATTTATTCTTTGTCTGGTATGTGTACATGTGTTCTTTGCAACAGGCAGAATTCTGATGTAAATTGTAACAATTGTTTTCTTTGTAATAGACTTAATAGACAAAATGACTCTTTAGCTTCCATTCATAATAGAGAATTTGGCACTGACAATAAATATTATACCCCACACGAATTTTATGAATATAATAAACTATTTGATAAAAGTAATACACTATCTTTGTTCCATTTTAATTGTCGTAGCCTGAAACGTAATTATGATAATTTTTTAGAATGTGTTCAAACTGTTAAGAGGCCTTTATGTAAATCAATTATTGGCGTCACTGAAACTTGGTTGAAAGATGGTGACGATGAACATTATCCTCTTCCTCAACATTCATTTATTAGTAATTGTCGACATGAAAAAAGAGGTGGTGGTGTAGGGATATTTATTCATGATGATATTAAATTTAAAAGAAGAATAGATTTAGATGTCTGTAATGAAAGTGTAGAAAGTATTTTTATTGAAGTGTATAATAAGATAATGAATTATATAATTGTAGTTGTATACAGACCTCCTCAACAATCAATATGTACTTTTATAGATACATTCCAGGAGTCTTTACATGTTATAAATAATGAGAAAAAGGAATGTGCTATATTGGGTGATTTTAATGTTGACTTAATGAATCTAGATGTTTCATCATGTGCTAATGATTTTTTTGATTGCTTTATATCATTTTCATATTTACCTCAAATATTCAGGCCAACCAGGGTTTCACATTCAGCAACTATTTTAGATATTTTTTATAATTACACAGAAAAGGTACAAGATAGTGGTATTATATTGACAGATGTTAGTGACCATTTAACCCCTTATATAATTATTACTTTTGATAATGATGTAAATGAATATAATGAACAATTTATAAAGAGAGAAATTAATGATTGTAATATTCAAACATTTCAATCAAAGTTACATTCTGTTAAAGGGGAATTCCACCCCAGAAATGTGATGTTTGCTATAAAATGAAGTGAATATGAAGAATGATGATCGAAAATCTGAGCCAAAACGGTAGAGCAATAAAAAAGTTATGACAGGATGAACTTTGCTCCGATTTTTAGTATCGTTCGCAATTGCTATCGATCGTGACGTCACTTGCGAGCTGCAGCCATTTTGACTTCTACATGGAAATTTTTAAAAAATTAAATTTTCTTAATAACAAAGCAAATTTATGAGCTTACAAATTCCAAAGAGGTTGAACAATCGATATTATTCTATGAATTCGTGAAAACAAGCAGAGAAAAATTAATTTTTAGCAACGAAAATGAGAAATAAGTGTATTTTCATGTACTAAAGGCATGGCGAGTTGCTCGTCAATGATGTTGCATATGGCGGCAATTTTGAAACGATCGATCATTACTACATGATGTTCAAATAGGTATAGCTCCCGTGTTTCTTGTCCGATTTTGATCAAATTTTCACCAATTATGCCTCTTATTCTGCTTATTCAAATAACGAATGGTTTTATCAGGCCCGGACTACCCCTTTAATTGGAGTATTTTGGATTATATTAAAGATGTAAATCAAAAATACAGTAAGTTTATTGAAATATATTGTAAATTATATGATGAATGTTTCCCAGAAGTTCAGATAAGGAAAAAGAAACATCAGTTTGTTAAACCATGGCTTACTGTTGAAATTAAGAAAATGTGTAAACATAAATATACTTTATATAAAAAATATTTGAAAAATACTACTACCTATCGAGAACAGGTGTATAAATGTTACAGAAACACGGTAAATAGTGCAATACGAGATGCTAAACGTAAATACTACGATGCTAAATTTAAAGATGCTTTGAATAATGCAAGAAAAACATGGAGTATAATAAATGAAGTATTGAATAAGAAAACATATAAGGACCCTATTAAGGAAATTGAGCATGAAGGAGATGTTGTAGTTGATAAGGTTGAAATGTCTAATTTGTTTAATGATTTTTTTAGTACTATTGGAAAGAAAATTCATGATAATGTACATAACTCAGGAGATAGTACTCGTTCTTTCAATAGTTATTTGCATGGAAATTGTTTGGACTCTTTGTTTTTTAGCCCAATTTTAAAATTAGACATTATTAATATTGATTTAAATTTAGATGTAAATAAATCAGCAGGGTCTGATGGAATTAGTCCTAAAGTGTTGAAATGTTCTATTGATGCAATTGTTTCTCCTTTGTGTAATATTTGTAATTGTTCTCTTGAGGAAGGTGTTTTTCCTAGTGCATTAAAAATTGCAAAGGTTATACCAGTTTTTAAAGGAGGTAGTAAAACTTTATTGAATAACTATAGACCTGTTTCTGTTTTATCAATTTTTAGTAAAATTTTAGAAAAAATTGTATATAATAAATTGATATATTTTGTTGATAAACACAATATTTTATACAGTAAACAATTTGGATTTAGAAAAGGATACAGTACTAGTCATGCCCTCATTGATTTTACAGATAAACTCGCCAAAGCCTTTGAGCAAAAAGAAACACGTTATAGGACTTTTTTTTAGATTTGTCAAAGGCATTTGATTTTATTGATCATTCTATTTTATTACAAAAACTTAATTTTTATGGAATAAGAGGTATCGCATTAAAATGGTTTCAAAGTTATTTAAGTAATAGGACACAGTATGTATGTATAGATGGACATAATTCTCAGTATAGAAATATTTCTGTTGGTGTACCTCAGGGATCTAACCTGGGACCTCTTTTGTTTTTGCTTTATGTTAATGATTTGCAATATGTAAGTGATGTTTTATCTGTACTTTTATTTGCTGATGATACCAGCCTATATGTGTCGGGTAAAGATTTAGAACATTTAAATGATGTAATTAATGTAGAAATGGGTATAGTGCAATCATGGTTTATAGCCAATAAACTCCAAATTAATTATAGTAAAACATGTTATATAATATTTAGACCACATAATTTAGATATTAATGAAGATTTGATAAATATTCAATTAAATGGGGTTGTAATAAATCAAGTAAAATGTACTAAATTTCTTGGTGTATTTATAGATGAAAAATTAAGTTGGAACGAGCATATTAGTTATATTTCTTTAAAGATTTCGAGAATAGTTGGAGTATTAAATAATTTGAAGTATATTTTGCCTTTGCGAATTTTAGTGAACAGGGAATAATTTTCATCCTCAAATTTGATTAGCAATTTCAGCCGATGGATAAATATTTCAAATTAAATTCTGTACACTTCTATGGAAGAAAACTGCTTCACAAAAGATATTTTGTATAGCAGTCATGCAAAAATGCATAGCAAATTGCGATGCGATACCAGGAAAATTATTCCCTGGTGAATATATACAATAGTATGGTTTTATCACATTTAAGTTATTGTAATATTGTTTGGGGCAATTGCTCATTTTATTTATTGAATAGACTCTTTTTATTACAGAAAAGGGCTGTTCGTGCGATTACTAAATCACATTATTTAGCACATACACATAAGTTATTTTTTAAATTGAAAATATTAAATGTATATGACATAAATAAATTGCAGAATGCATGTTTTATGTATTCATATTTCAAAAACTTATTACCTCCTCTTTTTAATGGATATTTTAAATATAATAGGGATATTAATGTGTATAAAACAAGGAATTCACATAAAATATATACTCCGTTCTGTAAATATACATTTTCTAGATCAATTATTAGTTATCAAGGTGCGATAGTGTGGAATGATTTGCCTGATGAATTGAAACAGTGTCCAACTCTAGGTAATTTTAAAAGGAAGTTTAAAGGATTATTGAATAGTACATCATTACAATAGATCTATAATTTAAATGCCTGCTTTTTATGTGTTATGTGTGTTTTGTAATTAATTTTTATATTCATTTCAATAAGTCGTAGCTAATAAAGGGAAAGGCCTTGACAGGCCAATGGCCTTTGCCTTTCCCTCACATCCTCTACGGCTTATTATTACTATTTTATCATGTCCTTGTATTGCTGTGTGTAGATGTTTTAGATGTTTGTATATATATACTCTCGAATACTGTTTTTTCTACATTGTTTCCTATGTATATATTCTGATGTATATTTTGATGTATTTTTTAATGTGATGTGAAATAAACTGAACTTGAACTTGAACTTGAATTATGCCATGTTTGGTACGTTTCTGGCGCTTTCCGATCATGCAAAAAGAATTTTTTTTTTTTTTTTTTTTCGCCCCCGTGCCGTGGCTCACGGGGGCGATTTTAAAGGTATCGGGGGCGAATCGCCCTTTGCCCCCGTGTATTTTCTGGCAAAGTCATACAAGCATGAATTACATGTAAGCTACTACATTGTACCTGCCATGAAAGGACATTATAATTTCTGGCAATGTTCTATTTAAAGAGTATACTGATCTACATAATTATTAATTTACCCGTAATATTGCTTCTGCACCATGTTGTACTACAAGGACGACAGATTCCCCAGCATTGACAAATAGGTCCACTGCTCTCTTGTGTGGTACAGCTCGAACATCTTCACCATTTATCTGCATCAATCAGAGATTTAAAAAAACATATTATATTTATATAAATGTATAAAGCAATTTATGTTGCATGTTTCTTCCTTTATAACATTATTTCAGCATTACAACTCAAACATGTACATGTTTAGCTAAAAGCTAGACTAGTATGAATTAGAGCCGAGTCAAATCGAATGGCTATTCGATATCCGACCGTGAAGGTCGGATACCGAATACAAATTTTCGGATACGAATATCCGAAGAAAAAAAAAGAAAACAAAAAAATTGATTTTTTTAATTTTATTTATTTTTAAAATTTTTTTTTAAATTTTTTTTTTCCTGTTTAATTTTGTAATCCCCATTCGATAGATTTGATCAGAAAATGGCACATTGAACCCTGCTTATCTATTGCTAAAGTTAAAAGTTAAAGTGAATCATGTAAAGTGTCCAAATCCACGAAAATGACTTGGAGCTTCCTCGTTTCTCTTCTACCGTGTTGTTTAGCTTATGGTAAGAGAGGAATAAAATAGGGTTCGATTTTTTCAAATGTCCCTTTAGTATGAAGATAATTATCATTTAAATCTTTTATTTCTAAAGCGTTAATCAACGTCTTAGGTGACCTTTGACCTTGTCGTGCCTGCTATATTGTGTCCGATCCCCGCCCGGCTATATTGCATAGCATACAGCTAGTCATAGACGTACGTTCGTAGAGAGCCGGTACGTACGTAATACGTGTATACGATACGCGTACAGCTACAGCGGTAGTAGTGAGCGAAGTACTGTGCATATTTGCATTGTGTACTAAATACCACTAGCAAATTTGTTGAAGAAACCGTTTGAGAATCTACAAATAAAATGCGAATGAGAATGCGGCCTGGGAGGAGATCTAGAGGTTCATCAAGAAGAAAAAACAACAATTTGGTTGATAATTGAGATGCATGCAGAGCTGAGTCTGAGAAGCTGCAGGTGATCGAAGAGACGACACGCACGGTCATGCACCGCGGCCGGGACAGCTCAGCGCCGATCGAAGCCCCGTCTAAGGTACGTCCTCCCAAGTCAAGAGCCCAATTACAGAATCAGCAATTCAAGTTTGAGTGTAGATCGACAAATCTATCGCTTTCATGGTCTCTTTGACATTATTATTGTCTTTTTCACTGTGAAAATGACAATGATAATCATGTCAAAGAGGCCATGAAAGCAATAGATTTGCCGATCTAGTTATGTTGATATCTCTTTTGTTATGACTTACGATTATGAAATGATGGGCCTTCTCAAATTTGATATAGAATGGGTAATCCGTTTTTTGTGTTTTTTTATCGATGCTCATTTTTGATAATGTTAGGTCTATGGTCTGGAATGCACTGTGTCTGTGTAGTACTCGGTCTAACTCAAAAGACAAAAGTGAAATGTTGCAAAATAAAAAAATTATTGTCATTGTGAATTGTGGTGGTCAGGTGGTGCATTGGGTGGATTGATCCACCTCCCAATTTCAAATTTTTACTGGTCCGAGATGATACTTTAGCGGTCTTGACCTCGTAAAGTACGAAGAACCGTGGTCTCGGCCTCGAAAATGTCGAAAATTTTAAACCAATACTAAATCATACTCTCGGCTTCGGAAATGTTGTACGACTACGTCAAATATGTCAAACTTTCTGTACCGGCCCGCCGCCCATGTTGTTGCCGTACAAAGCCGCATAGCTCTGCTCCCTTGTGTGACCCACCTCACCCCCCCCCCCCCCCCCCCCCTCCGCCTCCATGGACAATTCCGGCTAATCTGCAAATCTCTTACTTCAGGACAAGTTTTTTTCATTAGTCTAATGATTAGATATTAGGCTTGGCAATCAAAAACCTTGGATGATCAGTGTTTTCTTTTTGTCTTACATAAGGCAATTGACTTTCCATACCAATTGCCATCATTAAGCAACTTTTTGATTTTTATCCTCATTTTATAGCATTGGATGTGGCTGTTCTCTTCGACATTATACATAGAGGATTTCCGAGTACCGATAGAATGGACGTGCAATCTGCATGCTGACACGACTCACACGATTTGTGCTGGTGGTGACCCCGATTGACTTATGGTTAAGGTAATTCATTGAGAACCTTTTTCTTGGACTGTGGACAGAGATAAATGATAGATCTGTGTTCTGAAACTAGAATTTCATCTTCAAATTAGCAGGCAAAATCAATGAGAGTTTATTTTGGCATACCATTGTGTGTCAATTGCTATACTTGCACAAAGTGATCTCACTGGGATTCGAAACTGGGAAAACAACACAGATAAATGTCAGAGGAGGAAAGAATGTGCATTGAGCGCATATTTTGAAAACTTATCATGGGCTTGATTGTTATGTTATATAACAGAAAATCTCAATAAACAAGGGCCGACATTACTGGACATGAGAAAAGATTCACAATGCATTGTAGAATTTGCATTCCCTTACACCATTTTCAGAATGATGAAAATTATTTTAGCATGATTTTATTTTGTATCTCTGCAATATTTTCAGAATGTGGACCTTAGATTTATTATTTTGCTTATTAGAGACAAATGCATTAGGCATACTGTATACTGTATACCGATTGAAAAACAGATGAAAACTGCTACTGAAAAATTGACAATGGAATAAAATTAGAGTCAATAATTATAGTGTAGCTTCGATCCTAACAGCTGAATAACAAACTGAAGGGAAAATAACAAATTTGGTCCATGGTTCATTTTGTGCAATAAGTGCACATGACTTACACATTACTATTTATCTGATTGCATTCCTTTTTTCACAAATCTCACCCTCTCTATAGATTTCTTCAAGACCCATCAAGATTCTACACACCCACTATACCACACCACCCAGAACAAATAACCAGGCCGCCAACACCCAAGTTCTCGCAGACCCTTCAGTCGCCATGCTCATACCCTGCGGGAAACGGACCCACAACGTCCATTAGCAAGGAACTAAGCTAGCAGGTTTTTGCAAACGGGGAATCCTGCAGTTCGTGTGCAAAATCAAGAACTTCCTACAGTAACAGCGGGCCGACCGTTCTTGGGTTTAAATCTGCGACACACTTTGGTCAGAATTATTCCGGTTATTATGCGACGGCACGATACAGCTCTATGGTCAACCAATCAACATGCTTGTAGCGAGGTAAACATTCAGCACATTGCTATCATGTGTAGTACATAGACAATTAGTTGGCGTGTTAACAATACAAGCCAGCCATGCGTTGTCTATACATTGCTTGTGACAACGAGATGTGACGTCATGCAGTCTACGAATGTACGTCCGCCTTCACCAAATTAGCGAAACTGCTTGTCAACGAAAGTTATTTGAGCGCGGTGAACGGGGCAATAGATCGCTCCCTGCGTCGTTGAAAGCTCTGTACGTCGCTGAGCGAAAACACCATAATATTGGAGCAGGACTTCTAGCGTATGAGACATGTTAGATGTGGACGTCGACCGTGGGAAGTGGCAGGGATGTTCGGCCAGTGATTGCCCACAGATCCCTCACCATGCTGATGCCAAATTAACCCGTTCCCTACGAGTTTATGAAATCCCCATAGACTTTGTACACAACCCACTTGGTTCCTGTGGTCAAGGGGTTAAGGCCCTACCGATAAGGCCTTCAAATTGATATATAGCATAAACAGTTCATTTCTCAAATACAACTCTTTAGCATGGAATTATTCACGCACACATTTTGGCAAAAATTAACAAAACCTTATTATAACAAGCACCTCGGGCACAATTGGATTGAATACCTTATGTCGGGTATCTTGTGTCTGGGCTTAAAAATAATAAAATACAAAGATCCTTGACGTGTAAAATTATCATCGCTGTATCCGGTACCTCTTGTTAGGAGGTTCCACTGTATCAACAAAGATAAGTTTTGTTGCGGGAAGTAACAATGACCGAATAGTGCTCATAGCAACAATCTGTTATCTTTTTCAAATTCAATCAAAATAAATTTGATAATATATCTTTCATGTCTTCCCTATTACATGTGATAAAGGTAATTATGATTTAATGAAAAAGGATGTTTTTAATTTGTAGTTCAAATCAGTGGGCAGTACGGTACCTCGTTACAAGCGAGCTAAACGGGGTTTCCCTGTATAGTGTATGACATAAATTTATCATTTTTTAAAACTCAAACAAACCATTGTTTTTCTCAGATGAAATACTAATAAATAATATGATTCAGAATAATTGTACAAGGTTATTGATATAATGTATGATTGAAGTTGCTAATAACACCCATGAAGAAATGTGAGTGTGTATCACTATGCCAATTGTCCTTTTAACCCTCCTTTTGCTTGGATTCACAGAGGCTTCCCCTATTATGTGCAGGGTATTGAAGGGTCGGCCAACTCAATTGTATTTTTCATAGATCAGGATCAACCAAATGGCTAGGTGGACAATGTATGAGACACAATTATGCACAATGATCTGATATTTATTCTTTGTGTAATGTAGCTTTGTTTATTTTATAGTGATTTAGTTTTGTAAATTTTGTTGTTCCAATTCATTCAAATTCGAATGTAACAATTGCTATATTGTATTGTTTATACTATGTATGTTTTGATGTTCAATGTACACTGATCCTTTCAGCACTGCTGCTGATCAGTTTGAAATGTATACCAAAATAAATAAATAAATAAATAAATAAATAAATTCACAGAGACACTACATGATCTGCACACATCCAAAAGTTGAATCAATCACCCAGTATTTCATTTTTTGTAACAGTTGCTTCTGCATTTATTGAAAAATTAAATACAAAGTATCCAAATAACAATAATTGCATATTGTTATATAATTGATTTTCATAAAATGTGAAAATGCTGTGTAAATACACAAGTTATTCAACCATTTGCATTGCTTCAAATTTCAGGAATGTAAATCCTACTTCAAAAAAGTACAATTTACCAGCATACACAAACAGGCGATTTTGTTAGTTTGAAATGTAAAAAATGCACACATAGTACCAGGTAAAGGGGGAAAACGGCTAGAAGCATGAAAATGTACAGTCAAACCTGTGTACCATGACTGCCAATCAAAGTGGCCACTGTAGAAAGGTGATCACTATAGACAGGTTCCATTACATTCCTTTTCTCTGCAAGGGATCATGTTTGGTGGCCATTATAGGCAGGTTTGCTGCTATAAAAAGGTGGCTGCTATAACAGGTTTGACTGAATGTAAATGTGGGCTCTGTGTAGTGATGTATCCGCAGAGTATGTGTGAGTGTGGGTGTGTGTGTGTGTGTGCGCATGTTAGATACTAACACAAAACAGACTTGTAGTTATTTGCAACTGGTTGACATAAAAGATAAATAATGTGCTCACACTGTCTGAAAATCTATATTTTTCATTCACTGTGTTATTAAAAAATAAGGAGTACATGGGGAGCAACCTCTACATGCAGTGATGTTGCCTGGGGGCGCATCCCCCCTAATAATTTGCCATAAAAATACAAAACATCACATGAATAGATTGGGGGTATGACAGGGTGAAGGGTGGGGGATATCTCTCCTTTGCATAACTAGCATACTTCTAAAGATATACATACAAATAATCTACCCACATACCCTCCCAAATGTCGCCTATATATAGACATGCATATAAACATCACAGGAATAGATTGGGGGTATGACAGGGTGAATGGTGGGGGATATCTATCCTTTGCACAACTAGCATACTTCCGAGGTGATACATACAAAAAGTCTACCCACATACCCTCCCCAAATGTAGCCTATATATTATAGACATGCATGTAGGGTGTATGCCTGTTTCTATAATGGTTTCAATCATGTGGTCCCGAGGTCATGCTTTCTTGAATTCTAGTATATTCCAAGGTAAGGAACACACTGCACATTTTTTCGAGTGAAAAGTTGCAAAAGCTCCCTACTGTGGGAGGGTCGATAGTGCGATACCCCTCCCACACCATCCACCATCCCTGCTCCCTTCCACGACCCCACCCCCACTTTTCAAAATAGTCATGCCACTGCAAGAAAGCCAATAATGTATTATACAGGGGGAACATTCTGTAGAAAAAAATATACGGTGTGCCCCCTTTCAGTCTGACCCGCTATTCCATTGTCTCCATGAAAAATGAATACACAATATGGCGGATGTTGCCTACTATATGAGAGTGGGAGAGTGAGTAGTTATATAAGAAAATTTGAAAGAGAACAATGGAAATTCAGAATATGCGTACGTGGAGTTGCTTTTATTTGGTAGCTACGGTAGCTGTAGTTATTACGTTCACGCCCAGGCCACCCGGCGGGCGCGCAACGGGCAACGCGATCACGGGCTGAACCTCCCAGATAGACACGGCAGCGCAATTCAACGAGTCGATGTACCCGCGACTGTTGAGCTGAGCCGATGTGTACATGTACGGGTGCGCATATCAACGGCCGCGGACCATCATTCCTGTGACAAATTTACGGTAAGCCATCAGTTTTCGGTGATAAAATATGAAATCAATATTCCCTTTTTTCACGAGGTAAACGGTTTTCGTTTTCTTTCAAACTTTCACAAATCTTTCAATTGTATTTTACAATGATATTGATATAGGATTGAAGTCTCAAATGTCATTTTGTGCAATATCTGACACTTTACCTGAATCACTTTAAGGTATTTTAACATAAATTACAAATAAACAAAACAAATAATAAACCAAAGCCTTGGTAAGAGGATTGTATAGTGAGTGCCAAATTTAGAAGAATCTATGATGAGATATCAAAGTATTTCATCTTGACAGCAGTTTGTACACTAACATCACACTGTACTGCCGATTCTAATTGAAAAAAACGGACAGAATATTTATTTTAAAAATTATGAAAAAAAAAAAAAGAAAAAAAAAAAATTTCCGAATATTCGATATCCGACCATTTTTACACGACTCATATTCGAAATGCAAAATATCCGGTTTGACTCAGCTCTAGTATGAATATACAGCGGTGTCGATCCTGGGGGGGCAGGGGGGGCGGTCGCCCCCCCAATGAAAATATTGGGGGGGCGAACATATCATTTCGCCCCCCCAATAATTCAGAAAATGAGGAAGAAAAAAATCGAGTGATATAATGCCAGAGGGGAAAGACACATTTATCAATAATTAATCTTCAAAATAGCCGTTTTTTAGTTTGAAAAGGACTGTAAATCTTTTTTTTGCCGCGCGCTTCGCGCGCATACAGTTTCTCATATTGCAAGTTTCATTTGGGTTGCGGGAACTCACCTTTTGTGTTCTCAAACGCACACCTCAAACGAAGTTTATTAAACCCTCATCTATAGATACCACACCGTCACAGAAATAATCTCGGTACATATGCGCTGAACGCAAATCAAATTGGAATATCATGTCCCCCACATTTGAAAAAGGAGCAGATTGTCCCCCTCCCTTTGTCATTATGTATGTTTGGTTCCATACCTATATACTTCATATTACGTGAAATTTCTGTCTCAGGTGTGCACCAAATCGCACAATTTCACGCCCAAAAATACAAAAGCTCCCTACTGTGGGAGGGGGACACCCCCTCCCACACCCTCCCCCGCTTCGCTTCCTCGCAATGTCTCCCCTTCACTTTTGAGAAATTGTTGACGCCCTTGCTTAGTTTCATGGGAGCCCAATGCCCTAGACTATATCGATGGCTCTAGTATACATGATCACGTGGATCCATCTCATGCAAGGCTCGGTCTTTTCCTCGCTATGCCCTTTAAAAATACGTTATGAGTAGGTTCACTATTTTATACAATTTTAACACCCATGCTTGGAGCAAATGTCTGAAATCTAAAAGCTTCCGGGGGCTCCGCCCCCTGGACCCCCATTATTGTCCCCAAATGTGGGTGCCCCCCAAAGTAAGGTCTTCGAGCCATCAAGACACTTTCAATGAGCGCATAATAAAACTTCCGGGCATGCCAATGTGGGGCTTTTAGCTCTCTCAGTGGTCACTCTGGAACATTTTTTAAATTTCGCCCCCCCAATCTCAAAAACGGATCGACACCCCTGTGAATATACATGTATTGTAGAGGAAGTAATTGACAGTAGTAACAAATTTACTGAAGCTTGATGTAAATTTGTTATTTTAATTGCATCAAATCCTAACTTCAACATTTGTAATTTCATGTGTTATATTGTGATATCCTCATCAGGAGAGAATATGACAATTCAGGGATACTAGCAAGGTACAACCCACATCTACAAAGTATATGGTCCACTTAGGTGGACCATTTACACGCAATATATGGTAATACACGGGAGATTACCATGCTGCCTATTCATACACTGTACCGTTCATCAGTTGAACGTTGTGTGTTAGGATACATCGGTAATGAAAACAGACGGGAAATAATCGTTTTTTTTTCTACATTTTGCAATCTTCAAAACAACAAAATCGGTAATTATTATCAAAGTATATGACTTAGGGATCACATAAACAAAAGTTTTTTTGCATTTGCTGGTAAATTTAGGGAGAAATCGGCCGACAAAAATTGTTCGTTTTTTGGATAGTGCAGCAGGCGGAAGCGGTTGATCTCCACACAATGCTACTGTAATGTACCTGTGTGGTACAACCCTGAATTTCAGGAAAAGGCCTGAATATAGGCCTTTTTCTGAAAACTGGCATCCCTGAAATATCAAAATGTAAC
>JBAMJV010003520.1:0-82500 GCA_037951105.1 Echinarachnius parma
TATATTTATACACGGGTGTTGTTGTAAAATTCATTTGAAAGTGGAAGCCATGTCTGATCTGGTTTTGGTGATGGTGTTCATTCGAATGTATTTATATGGCCTTTGGCATATTCAAACGTGCTATCAATATGTATTCAGTAATCTGTAAGACATATTTGTTAAGTTGCAAGAGGTTTTTGGTATAATCCCCAATTCATCAACGTGTATTTCGTCTTTTAAAACGGCCAAGGTAAAATTTTCAGAAGAAGGCCTGATACGGACCACTGATCCTTTTGTAATTGTCTCGCTTACCTCGCAGGTACCAATCTTAAACACGGTACTTCGCCACAAAATAGAAGCATCGCACAAACCCCAGGGGCCAAACTTTGGAGGCGCAAAGGACTTCTTTTCCACCAGGTACAGCCCGGGAGACTCATATTGTTGGTTTTGTTACATTCTCCTCTAAATATTCATATGTTAAACAATCAGTACGCTTTTCGATGCACAAAAGACCTCTGAGCTGCCGGTCTAATATTCCAGAGGTTATGTTGTGATCAAATTCCTGTTATTTTAGACTTTTTACGGCAATTTTTGTCCATCGATCTGCACAGAAACCCCCCTGATACTCCGCGCTGTTTCCCCCCTATTTGCGTAATAAAAAATACTGCTGCCAGGTCGGGCACGAAGCGTTGTTGCCCTGCAGTGCGATGTTCGCACAACCGTAACGATCCTTTGTCCAACACGTAAGCAATTGCTTGGCAGTGCAAGCAAAAGGTTTGAGCACAAGCAAAGGCTTGTGCATACGAATTTAAGCAATTGCTTGAACTTGATCTTTTGCTTGACAAGCTCTTGCTTGTGCTTAAAGCATTTGCTTATAAGCAATTGCTTGTTTTTATGCATACGGCCCATTGAGTGTGTACGCGAGTGTGTACCATACAATGGTTATTGTCCATCCGGCCATCTGGTTGCACTTGATCTATTGAAATCAAGTCCATAGCAACTGTACGTGAGTAAGCAGACAATGCATAACTCTTTAATATATAGGGCAAGACTTTGGAAATCCAGGTGGAAATACGGATTAAATGGACAATTGGTATTTGGATACACACTATTCAAACACACTCAATAGTTGGTGTCACACCGGAGCCAATTATCTAGATAACTCGTAGCCTGTCTGTCACCCGTCTCTCTGTCTGTCTGTCACATACGTAGGTGAATTGTCTAGATAACTATTATCTAGATGATTGTGTGTGACACTGGCTATTGACTTGCACGCAGTTTCTCAATTTGTACAGAAATCTTCTCCGACCAAATTTTGCAATCTAGTAATGAGAATATTGATTAATTGTATGAAAGAGTAATGCTAATTGTGAAATGCACCTGCGCCCAACAAAATTCTCTTCAGCTATCTTCTGCTTCAATGTGGATAGAATCCATGCAATATTTTTTTAAAACTATTCTTAAAGGTGCACCTGTAAAGTGTCAGATATTGCCCAAAATTACATTTGACACTTCAATCCTATACCAAAATCATTGTAAGATATGTCCGAACGATGTGTGAAAGTTTCATTGAAAAAGAACACTGCTTTCTTGGTTACAAAAGCGAAAATTTACTGTATAACGTGTATGAGGTTTATGACCGTTCATTAACGCTCTTGGGCTGAATGATTATCAATGATAGATAGATATCGTCATACTAAAGGGGCATTTAAAAAAATCTAACCCTATATTTTATTCTTCTCTTACCATAAGCCAAACAACACGGTAGATGAGAAATGTGGAAGCTCCAAGTAATTTTTGTGGAGTTAGACACTTTACTGGTTTCACTTTAATCAAATGTGGCAAGAGTTTTATTTAACACCCAGTACATCAGCATTCAGAGATCATCCCGTTTTGCCGTCATCCATGATTTTTCTTCAATTTAACGACGGTAGAAGTAATAGAATGTGGCTCACACTCTTTCGCTTAATTTTCTACCCAATGATTAAATTTAATCCTGGGTAATATATCGCGTAAATATTACTAATTCATGGACTAAGTCCATAAAACGTACTTTGAACTCTAGTGGCTCTCAGTCACATCTTGTTGTATTCGTATTACCAATAGAAACATGAAACAGTTTTTTTTTTTCGAATTTCCCTTCCGTTAAAAAATATATTCATGCTTGAAGTTTTGGGATTTTTCATTATCCACTGGAAAGTTATAACTGTGTACAAAGTCAGCGCAATTGTTTTTTCTTTCTAGTTTTGTATGATTTAGGCAAGCATTTGCCCCCCCCCCCCCTCCCCCGTAACTACATACGCCAGCGCTGTGTTCTTCTCCTTGAGGGTATATTAAGACGAGGTAATGTTAGGGAGAAACATTTTCATCCAAACGTCCTTGTTTTTTCTCGTTGTCATGTCATGTAAATAATATATCAATTCTAAGGGGCTTCATGGATTACTCTGGATTAAACCGCCCCCTTCCGGCAGACATGTTAGTCAGAACAGAAAGTCATGAGAATTAGTGTGGGAGGAATTATTTTAAAGTGATCCGTCGATTTCATAACATTTTTGAAATTTCAATCATCACAAATGTGATATTTGAGATTTCAATCATATACCAATACCAATGTAAGATTTTTCTGAACGATGTGTGATAGTTTCATTAAAAAAGAACACTGTTTACCTAATAAAGAAGGTACAAATTGGTGTCAGCATTTGTCGCCTATATCAATGCCCATCGAGTTGACTACAATTGAAAGTGTTTCAAACGCTCTTCGTGCAATTATATTTAATATCTCCAGAAGAGATTTGAACAATAGAATATTTATTCTCCTGTTTCAATAATGCAAACTACAAGGGACAGAAGCAATTTGAACGCTCCAAACTTTGTCAAATTAACACAAGATTTGTTTACATGAATAAAGATCAATTAACTTTAATTTAATTGATCGCTATTTATTCATCACTTTTTGCACATGTCAACAAAGTTACTACATCCCTGTAATGTTTCTGCTAATAAAGATATATTACAGGATGTATTTATAAGGCAGAATGATGCAGTTAGTAGTCTTACTTGACGTCTCCCCAGAAAACCTTGATAATTTATGCATATAATTAGTTAACTGTATACCAGTATAGATGATAATCAATCAGTATGTTTCGAGGTTGCAAATCGCAAGTTTGCGCCAGGAATTCAATTGTGGTGTGACCACTTTCAGCGCAATGCATGAACCTACCCAGGAATCATTTTCTCTGCGCTGTTAAAGGGATCTAGTAACTTTGTTGACAATGACATGCGCAAAAAGTGATGAATGGTTGATACAATGTATATTGTTGTTATCTGATAAGTCTACTGGGTATTGTGTGAACATGGCAAGTTAAATGGACGTTTTAATTATGGCTGAGTAATGAGCAAACATTAAAAGTGATATTCATTGCACTGACTCGCATTCGGAATTCAGACGCGCGGTGTCATCTTGCAAACGCCTTGAGCATGGCGAGAAATTCAAACTGACTCACATGCAGTGTCATGTGATGGTAGTGCGCACGAACTAGCACTGCTACGAATGCTCGCCCACTAAATCCCTAATTATGGTCCGTTATATTAGTGTCGATGGCGAAGAGTGAGCGAAACGTCATAAATATGATAGTTGTATGTGGGATGTGGTAATCGTCCTTCACCCACCCCCTCCTACCCTTCCCCAAGATTTGTCACTGATGATGAGTAACTGACTGGAACTCTGAGGGTTAAGGTCATGTGGTCGATGTGAATGGTTGTAAATGTGTAACTATCTTTAATAGATATCTTTTTTTTAAAGCCGAAAATTGTGTTATATTTTCCATGCTGATGATAGGTGCTTGAGGGTGCTTGCGGGCTGCAGCCACACTCCCTCCCCCCAACAGTTGTTAAAAGGGCCATATTTGGTTAAAAAGCACCTCAAATTCGGGCAAAACCATGTCATATTTAGGCGTACTCACGTCACTTTCTGGCAGAACCGTCTCATAGTAGACCCAAATCATGCCATTTTCGGAATAAACCATCAAACATATATAATTCTCGGGCATCAAAGTGGTGGTGAATATCGTGTTTTGTTGTTATTCATAATCTTTTATAGTGCTTGTCAGGTGAAAAACCTAAATGATGATATTCGGGGAAAAGACCTCACCCCCCCCCCCCCCCCCCCCACCCTGAACAAAAAATTTACGATGAGTAACTGCATGGAACTCTTCGAACTTGAAGTGGTTTACATGAATGGGCGCTGGTCATGCGGATGATAAAGGTGCTTCCAAGACCTAAGTCACGTCTCGCCCGTGTCCTCCCCGCTCGTAAATCACTCGCATCCCGCTGGTGAGCACGGCCCGGTGCGATCAGGCGCGTGGAAGCGATACATTATTTGGGTCGCTGCGCTCGTAATAATTCAATCAAAATCGATGATCGTTTATCATCTTACTATTATATACTTTGAGGTGTAAAAAAAGGAAGAACGTCTGTACCGTTTTAAAGAAAAGAATATTATGTTTAAGATATATCCGGAATTGATTAATACCTCCGAATAATCCACACGTTTGGTGATTATGGCGCTGTACACTATCTTTCGTGTTTTTTTCTTCGACATATCGATGGGATCGTCATTTGGATGAGATGCTTATTTTGAAATGAATCGTCAGATAATTAATTCTATGCACATAATGTGGGGTATAGAAATCGCATAACGTATTGCCCTGTTAATTGCATAGGTGATACTTAGAATATATATTATCACGATTTGTATGCATGCATTGTTGCACTTCCTGCTGTTATAACATGTTGCGTTGTCATGCAAAAAAGAAATTCAGATAAACATGAATTCAAATGCGATGATATATTATAATATAATCATCCAGAATGTGCCACATATAATATATTACACTTTCACTAGCACGTATTATCCTTATGACTTCCCATTATTTTTTGAAATAACTTTTATCCGAAAAAAGTATGTTCAGTGCTGTAAATAAACCCAAGTGATATTCAAAAAATATTTTTGTTTACTATTTGTATAAACCACTAACAATTACAATGTATATTATTCATCCTTATACGAAACATCGTAAAATTTTGTTTTCAACGATGATAATGGGCACTCTTTTAGTATTCTAGTTTGATCGCATGAACATGCCAACATCGCCACCGCATTATATATTCTACTCACATTTTGATATAAATTGACACTAATCAAACATTACACAATACATTTCTCCCTTTTGTTGTTTTGGGGATTAGCTTTGGAGAAAATAAAATGTACCTTTTTTGTTTACTTCATATGAAATGTGACCATTTTATTTGATTCAATCCATCCATTTTAAATAAGTCGTCTCTTTTTTCTTTCTGCATCAGAAAACTTATATTATAAAGGTAGGCAATTTTATTGGCACGGTCTTATACTCGACTGATGATATTAAAGCGATACTGTACGAATGTGACAACCGCTTTACAATTCAGACCCCTTTAAAAAAAAAAAACTTCGTCTTTCTCCTCTAGCAAAGCCGATGAGATGCAAGGTGTAAGTCAATTTACTTCTTATAAAATGACTCAATACAACATTTTTGGTATAATCATATCGCTTCCGAATATTATACCAAAATAGCTTTCTATAGCTTTTGGCGGAATGAATAGCTTTAATAGTTATTGCTTACTGGAAAACATGGTGGCCCGACTGGCCTCTGTATAAACTCTGTGGGAATTGCAAAATCTATAGTAGTAGTAGGAAACAAGTTAAAAGGGGTAGTACAGTTTTGGTAATGCTGAACTTTAGTAACCAAACCTGGACAGTAACTTTATAAAATAATAGTTTTTACTCCACCATGCTCCAAAAGGTATACAAAGTTACAAACGACTAAGTAAAAAAGCCTGTTATTATTCAAAAAGAGCCATTAAAAAACAAGAGGGCGCTTTCTAAAAAGGCATTGGTTTCAACCATTTTTCATACAAAATAATGCATGTGATGTTCTATTGAAATAATGATTAAGTAGATAGATCATCAACAACTATTTAAAAAACACTTTTGAAAATTAAAAAAAAAAAGTGTAAGCCTTTTTTTTTTTTTTTGTTGAAAAAAATCATCTAATTATTTGGGCCCCAAATAATTATAAGATCAAATATATTTATTGATATTTCAGCCGTTTCTGGACCGATTTTGACCAAATAAAGTTTATTCTGCAATTAAAATTGCATGTTCTCTCAAATTCGACACTCAGTTTTTCATTATCTCACAAAAAAGTGTGATGTGCAGCGCCCTCTCTACCAAAACTAAACTACCCCTTTAAAGGGTACCACCACCCAAACAAAATATTATTATAAATGAAAGGTAGCATTTTTAGAAGTTTATTCCAGCAACAACTTCAGAAAAATATTTTTCCAGAAAAATGATATAATTGGAAAACGCATCACCATACTATTAAAGCATGACGTGTCTATGGGTCTGCAGACGAAGACTACCTTTTGTCTAGGATATATTGTCCGTGATTCTATTGTCTCCAAACATACGCGTGAATTGAATTAGCGCACTTGCAGACGATTGGCGCATACGGAACTATGCGGCCATATTGGTTCCGTAAATGATGGTAATTAATTGTATTGTTTATACATTACACATCCCTTTGCAAAGTGTTGGGCATCTATTTAATATCACACAACGGTACCAATTCATATAACTATGTGTGGTTCTTTGTCTGGTGGTCCCCTTTAAAGGTGGTCCGGATGAGTTAACTAGATCAATGCGCGTCGCTGTGCCATCTTGAGAACAACATGCGCAGGGTGTGAAACACACACTTTTTATGTTTTTGTTGATGATGTTGTGAATGTTGTTTTCGCTTGATGGCGTTTTCCAATCATTGCTGATATTCTCTGAGAAAAAATAAATATGGGGGATCAATCGCGGGCTCTACTCGAATCGATTTTGCTCAAATTTTCACGAAATGTTCATTTTTTTTATTGCTCCAAAACGCTGTAAGATGACGCACCGCTGCTCCGTGACATTTTTCTTTCGGGTCTTGCGCACATTTTAAAACAAAAATTTCAAAAATCGGACATACCGTTACAAAGTCACGTGACCTTTTGTCTATGCATGTCAGCCCGAAAATCGCTCAATTTCGTGATTTGTGTACAAAACATATGGAAATATCAATTTTCGTAAAATGAGGTTTATCATTGGTTATTCAGTGTTGTTTACATTTATATGTTGTTTTGGGGGTTCAAAATACTTAAATTATAGTTAGAAATAAAATAAACAACAAAAACAATAAAATACATAAGTTTAAAAAAACAAAGAAATACATAAGAAATTATCAAAACAATAGAAAACATAAGGAAGAACCTGGCTCTTCCTAATTTTGTTGTTGTATTGTTATTCCACATGCTCTAAAGAATATATGTAGTGAAAACCAGAGTTTAATTATGAATAATATATGATTTATGGGTACAAATATGAATTTCATGACTTATTTGCATAAATTACCATAAATATGCAAATTAATGAATTTTTCAAATTTAAAAAAAATTACCATTGTATTCTATACACTTCACTTATCATGCGTGCAAATTTTCACGGCGATCGGCCGCTCCGCGGCCGAGATCCCCCCCCCCCCCCCCGGCCTGCTGAAGACCTCAAATAGCCCGGCCCTTTTAGGGTTAATTAATCTGTTTTCATTGCAATCAAGTTGTTTCCAGAATGTAATTCCCCGTGAAAGGTTACATGACAAGCAAATACATGTTGACTTTTGTTTATCAGTTTATTAGTATACACGTCAAATATTTGTCAACTACTTGTGTATTGTGAAACATTTAAACAATTTTTTTTTCTTCATTTCGCTAAGTCCCACCACTTAAAAAACTCTCCATCGTGAAATTATGGTTATGACATCATCAGTCAATCACTACTCGGTTTCTAATAAAATGAACAATACGCAGTGGAAAGCACCCTCGCCCAAGCTGAGCGCCTGCTCACAATATCATCACAATCACTTCCAATTTCAATAGAAGTTGCTATGTCAGAAAAGCTCAACCATCATTTGGACAATAAATGCACTGATTAAGCTATTGAATGGATACTTGCAGTATATGCTTTTGTGAGCATGTTTTGTACTCTTGTCTGTTGTTTGTCTTATGATAGCTGACAGTTGATGTCATAACCAGAATTTCACTCTGGAGAGTTTTTTTAAGAGGCGGGGCTTAAAAAATACAATAACAAAATTGTTAATAATATGTTTATAAATATATAAAACATATTATATTAAGGTCAAACAGTTTACAAATATTTGATGTGTACACTATTACAGATCAACAAACAGATCAACAGATCAACGAATGAGAGAAGTCAACATGCATTTGCATTGCAGGCACCCCTTTAAAGGGATCTAGCAATTTTGTTGACAAGTGCAAAAAGTGATGAATTGTTAGCAAAACGTGTGAAACTGTAACGTTAAATGGGTGTTATATGTCCTATTAAAGGTTCTTATTATTTTGCTCTTGCAGTGAGAAAGTGATATATTTTGCACGCTACATGCAAGTTATTATTCATTCTCTGGCTTGACGTGGATACCATGTATATATATAGAGGCATATGTGTCTTGCCAGCATTGCAGCTTATAAATTATAGTCAGAGAGATAGAAAGAATGAAGATAACAAAATAAAGGGTTGATAGGATAAGAGAGAAGAGAAGAAAAGAGAAGTAAAGAAAAGAGAAGAGAAGATAAGATAAGATAAGATAAGATAAGATAAGATAAGATAAGAGAAGAGAGAAGAGAAGAGAAGAGAAGAGAAGAGAAGAGAAGAGAAGAGAAGAGAAGAGGAGCTCGAGAGGAGAGGAGAGGAGAGGAGAGGAGAGGAGAGGAGAGGAGAGGAGAGGAGAGGAGAGGAGAGAAGAGAAGAGAAGAGAAGAGAAGAGAAGAGAAGAGAAGAGAAGAGAAGAGAAGAGAAGAGAAGAGAAGAGGAGAGGAGAGGAGAGGAGAGGAGAGGAGAGGAGAGGAGAGGAGAGGAGAGGAGAGGAGAGGAGAGGAGAGGAGAGGAGAGGAGAGGAGAGGAGAGGAGAGAAGAGAAGAGAAGAGAAGAGAAGAGAAGAGAAGAGAAGAGAAGAGAAGAGAGAGAGAAGAGAAGAGAAGAGAAGAGAAGAGAGAAGAGAAGAGACAAAGAAAAAGAGGGACACATACACACTCACGCACTCTCACATAATGATGTTTACATTGTTCAATGTTTTACATTATCGGGAATATAGAATCCCTTTTTAAAGAGTTCAATCCTATACCAAAATCATTGTTAGATAATTATGTCCGAATGATGTGTGAAAGTTTCATTGAAAAAGAACACTGTTTAAAAAAACGAAAATTTGCGTCAGCTTTTACAACTAAGTACAGTATGACTTTTATGACGTTTATAAAGTTAACGCTCTTGAACTGAATGATTATCAATGATAGATATCGTCATACTAAAGGGGCATTTGAAAAAAATCTAACCCCATTTTATTCTTCTCTTACCATAAGCCAATCAACACGGTAGAAGAGAAATGTGGATGCTCAAATTATTTGTGTGGAGTTAGACACTTTACAGGCAGGTCGAGAAATCATTTACCATGAACAAAGGTATACGAGCAATTTGATCGACCTAATAATGACACCATCGCTAATTGCATCGCAAAGTGGTCAAAATATTTTGATATAGATAATTAGCGTTGTAGAAGAAAAGGTCACATCGTAAAATGTGTGAGCAATTGCACGTAAAAGGTTTCATAACAAATATGATCATGTCATATTTATAACGCGCATATCACATATAGGTTTGTGCTGTTGTTGGCCAAGGCAATGCACAATTATAACGTTTTTTTACGTGACTTTGCAATATTCCAAATTAAAATGCAATCGAAATTAAGATCGGGGTATGATAATTCATTAAGGGAAAGAAAAGCGTGTGGCAAACTTAATATTTTGTTATTAAACAAATAATTAAAACTGTCTTCCTCAAATAATTTTACCCACTAATTCGTCCTGCTTGCAGTTATCTGGCTTCTGGTCGGCGGCGTGACCGCGGGCGATGGCGACCAGCAGACGTTCCTGCTCGCCGCCCACCGCCTGGGCATGACGACCGAGGGTGCGGGGTACGTTTTCGTGACGGTCGAGCTCTTCCCGGACCCCGGCTTTACGCTGCCATGGCAACCCATCCTTACCACGCATCACAACGAGACGTCTGGTGTGGAAGAAACGGGAGGAGAGGGTCTTAGCCTGGCGGAGGTTGGTGCAACACTAAAGGAGGCATACAGAAGCGTGCTTATACTAACCATGAGGTATGTAATCTTCTTCTTTTCATTAAAGGTAATGATTATTATCATTTTGTCTTCATACAAGTTATTATTTTGTATTATCATTTTCATTTTTTTAAAATTATTGTTATTATTATTATCATTATTATTACTATAATTATTATTATCATTATTATCATTATTATTATATCATTATAATTATGATGATGATGATGATGATGATGATGATGATGATGATGATGATGATGATGATGATGATGATTATTATTGTTGTTATTATTATTATTATTAGTAGTAGTAGTAGTTAGTAGTAGTGGTAGTAGAGGTAGTAGTAGTAGAAGTAGTAGTAGTAGTAGTAGTAGTAGTAGTAGTAGTAGTAGTAGTAGTAGTAGTAGTAGTAGTAGTAGTAGTAGTAGTAATAGTATTATTTGTGTTATTATTATTATTATTATTATTATTACTATTATTATTATTATTATCAATATTATTATTATTATTATTATTATAATTACTAACAATATCCTTAAAGTGGTAGTTCAGTTTTGGTAGAGAGGGCGCTGCACAACACAATTTTTTCGTGAGGTAATGAAAAACTGAGTGTTGAATTTGAAAGAACATGCAATTTTAATGGCAGGATAAACTTTATTTCGTCAAAATCGGTTTAGAAATGGCTGAAATAACAATAAAAATATCCGATCATATTTATTTGGACCCCAAATAAATACGATGATTTTTTTGAAGAAAACAAAAAATGCTTACACTTTTTCAAAAATGTTCAAAAGTGGTTTTTAAATAGTTGTTGATGATCTATCTATTTAATCATTATTTCAACAAAACATCACAAATGTCATGCATAATTTTGTATGAAAAATGGTTGAAACCAATGCCTTATTATAGAGAGCGCCCTCTTGTGTTTTAATGGCGCTTTTTGAATGATAACAGGCTGTTTACTTAGTCGTTTGTATTTTTGTATACCTTTCGAGCATGGTGGGGTTATAAATATAAGTTTGTAATGTCACTGTGCAGGTTTTGGTTACTTAAATTCAGCCTTACCAAAACTGTACTACCCCTTTAAAGGTGTAAACAAATACAGGTGTATAAGATGATTTGAAACATCCAAATAAAAGCCTTATGGGGATCTATACATAGTCAAAATCCACAAAACTTACTTAAGAACTCAATCGCAAATTTCGGTTGTCCGAATTTCCCTTTAGTTCAAGTTCAAGTTCAAGTTCAGTTTCAGTTTCAGTTTCGTTACAACGATATTTATGATTTTAAGTGTTCAGATTTGAAAGTCTCTAGTGGAGACTGTTCAACTGTGTATGTACACATTAAAGGGATAGTTGAGTTCTGGTGAGGAGAGTACAATTTTGGTGAAACTGAATTGTAGTAACCAAAACCTGCATCATTACATTACAAAATAATAGTTATAACTAGAAAGGAACACAACATTACAAATGACGTAGTAAAGATCATGTTATCATTCAAAAAAGCCGTTAAAACGTAAGAGGGCGCTCTCTAAACACTCATCGGTTTCAACCATTTTGAATAAAATATTGTGCATGTGATGTTTTGATGAAATAGTGATTAGATAGAGAAATAACCACAACTATTTAAATACCTATTTTGTAACTTTTTGAAAAGAGGAAGCATTTTTTTGAATTTTTAACGGCTGGTTCAAAATTCTCTAATAAACCTGGGGCCCCAGCTTTATTACAAATTGTTATATTTATGGATATTTCAGCCGTCTCTGAACCGATTTTGATCAAACAAAGATGATTTTATTATTTAAATATTATGCTCTTTCAAATTTTACACTCAGTTTTTCATTACCTCACAACAACAAAAAGTAGTCTAGCGCCCTCTCTACCAAAACTCAACTATCCCTTTAAGTGCAGTGGGTTGACAAATACCACTTTGCATTTTTGCTCGTTACTCGGTCATAATGACATTAATTGTACATGGAATTTCCTCGCATCACTCAACTGGACAGATCAGATCACAAATATACACATTTTATTAACCTTAATCAGTTGTTGCATTTGTCAACAAAGTTCCTAGATTCCTTATAAAAAGACATCCAGAAAGAGGATGCAATTCCTAACTTCCGAATATCCTTTACATTTGTTCACGCATTTTGTCACGAACGACGAAGAGAACTTCCACTTCGCATCGTTTCTATACACTTTTGTATTAATTGTATCTATCGAGCTCACGGGCAGTTGAGTGGGTGGATTTTCCAATTTCCAGAACATAAATCTCACATAATCCTATTTATGATAATGCTGCGCACTGTCTACTATATATGCTATCTTTTAGGCCATGATTCATGAATTATTTGTATTATTTATGAGCGACCTATACGCGTGTGGGTAAACGCACGTGGCGTTTCTTGTGAATACGCTTAAAGGGACTAAGTAACATTGTCCAAATCCTCCAAACTTACTTGGAACTCTAGTGGTTCTTCATATACCTTGTCATATTCATGATTAACAATAAAAGCACGGGACAGGTGTCGGTTTTTCGAATTTCCATTTTGTTCAAAAGATATTTACGATTGAAGTGTTCAGATGTTAAACTGTATACGGGATAATTTAAAGGGGTAGTTTAGTTTTGGTAAGGCTGAACTTAAGTAGCTAAAACCTGCACAGTAACATTATAAACTAATAGTTATTACTCCACCATGCTCGAAAGGTATACAAAATTACAAACGACTAAGTAAAAAGCCTGTTATCATTCAAAAAGAGCCATTCAAACACAAGAGGGCGCTTTTTTAAAAGGCATTGGTTTCAACCATTTTTCATACAAAATTATGCATGTGATGTTTTATTGATATAATGATTAAATAGCGAGATCATCAACAACTATTTAAAAAACGCTTTTGAAAATTTTTGAAAAAGTGCAAGCATTTTTACATTTTTTTCTAAAAATCATCTAATTATTTGGGCCCCAAATAATTATAAGATCAGATATATTTATTGATATTTCAGCCGTTTCTGGGTCGATTTTGACCAAATAAAGTTTATTCTGCCATTAAAATGGCATGTTCTCTCAAATTCGACATTCAGTTTTTCATTACCTCACAACAAAATTGTGATGTGCAGCGCCCTCTCTACCAAAACTAAACTACCCCTTTAAGCCGTGTAGGCTACAAAGTACATAAAAGTGCAATGAGTTATTGAATATCACTTTGCATTTTTGCTAATTTCTCGGCCAAAACACATACAATTAACGTGCAATTTTCACACATTACTTTGTGGACATATCAGATCACACCAATACACAATTTATTAATCACTCATCACTTTTTGCACTTATCAATAAAGTTACTAGATCCCTTTAAGATATGCATGATTATCATGATTATGTTAACCTTTTAATCAATTTCCTTCGAAAGCCTGATGCACCATGGGCATTAACTCCAACGCAATTATATTCACTTATACTTCCCACAACGTGCAAGAACATTAATTTAAATTTCATTTCATTTTCATTTATTTTGCAACTTTCATCAAAACATAATATAAATTACAAAACAATTATTTAACAACATATAATACAATACATAATTATCGCAATTGTGCTTAATTACATTAAACAATTGTATACAAAATAAGTAAATAAAGAATAAATATACAACATAATAGTATACAGTATATTAGGAGAGTTGCATGGGAAGTCACAATAAGCTGCAAGCTTCATGGCGTGACACCCCAAAGAAAAAATAATGTAAGCTTGAATTATGTATACAAACTAAATCATAATTATTTGAACGTAAAGAGCTCACGGAAATGCCTTGAAATTGATTTTTTTTTTAGCAATCAAATAATTAATGTAACGTAGTCGTATACACACGATAACTTTATCTGCACATTATAATGTGCAATTTTGTGTAATCTCAGTGGCGTAGTAATTTGCGTAGATAATGGATCTTGTATAATTACATTTCTACATTATTTTCTTTTTAGGTTCAGATTTGGCAATTAAATCCTTCTTAAACTATTTCAACAATATTAATGAAATACTAAGGCAAATTTTCATGCATTGCGTAACTTTTCAAACGCTGCTATTTAGCTTTATATACATATCAGTCTTATAAGCATGGCGTAACCTATGCTGCTCATGAGTTTCTTTTTGTTTATAAAATGTTGATATGAATTTAGTGATGTATGTTATTGAAGTTGCGTATATAAAGTACAGATTGGTGAATAAACAAATATAATGAGAATAATAATATAGCGGCACATCGGTTATACATTTTGTTGTTATTATTATCAACGTTATCACATATTCACTATAATACTACACTACACTTGTATAATATTTTTGTTTTAATTATGATTACCGTGTTTCATACGCAATGGCGCTCACAAATAATCAAACCCAAATAATACGCATACACTATGTGAAGAAGGTTTATTACTAATGTGAGTAATAATAATCTGAATATGGAAAAAACTGCTGAAAACTGCTTGTCTACTAAAAAACCGCCAATGTGGTAAAATGAGAGTCGTATACAGCCTAGCTTTCGATCCTAGCAGAATCTTCGTCAGGGCACAAATGACAGTTACTACAGAAAAAACACAGAATATATACCAACATAAACACATGTATGGAAGGGGGGCTGGAAAGAGGAAAGGAGGCGGAGACACAAAACAATGAAAGCAACTGTGAGTGGGTGAGTTTCAGGACTGCTTGACCAATCAGGTCAAACAGGCATGGGTGGGTCCTTAAGTGGCTGCATTCAAAGAAAATGTGATGAGAGTGTAAGGCTTAGAGAAGAATAGAGGTAGGGAGGATCAAAGAAATAAATCAAGAAATGGAAAGAGACATGTGAACAAAAGACAGTTGATGAGGTGTGGGAGTGCACACTGGGGCACTGAGAGGGGGAGAACAATAGAGGGGATTATGAGAGTAGGGGATGGGAGCGAGAGGATTAGGACAAAGAAAGTGAAGTGAAGTGTGTTGCAGGATCGGATGAATAGGATAGGCGAGTTCAAAGGAGAGAGTGGAAAGGATGAGGACCCAGTAAGTGATGATATGTAGGGAAGCAACATAGACAAATGAATGGGACAGGGAGTGTAAAAGAGATAGTGAACAAAAGGAAGCCTAAATGGGTAGGTAATCAGAGGGAAGGTGGAGAGACAAATGGCCATGTGTTTTGAACTGGGCCGGTAAATAGGTGGTGTTGTTACATCTGTACAACATGCATGGTACTTAAAATGAGTGCCAAACTTTTAAAACAAAGGCTACATTGATATATTTGGTGTCAAAGTAAAGACTATTTTAGATGACTACAGATTTAAATTCAGAAAAAGGAATTTTAATCTTTCATTGTTATGTAAATTTGAATTCCTTACCACCAAGTACCTGATTTTGCAAGGTGGAGGTGGAGGGGAGCATGAGGAGGGGAGCATAAATTTGAGAACATAATAGAAAGCTATGTAGAAAGCAATGAGCATAATATGAGGGAGCATAGATTTGGGAGCATAATAGCATGACTCGTGTACTGAACACATACCATGTATTCATGTGCATGTAGAATCACACAAAAGACTTTGTTTGCCTTTTGTGAGTTGGTCATGCAATTAATTAAGTCAAGTGCCCACTTAAAGAACCCATTGAAATTCAATTTGAAAGATTTATCCTCCAAAAAAACAAGATTAAATGATTGGCTATGCGATTTTGCATGGTGGTGGAGGAGGAGGGGAGCATACATTTGAGAGCATAATAAGAAGCCATTTAGAGAGTAATGAGCATAAGATCAGGGGAGCATAGATCTGAAAGGCATTTCCCAGAAACAGTTTACCTGAAGTGACAAGTTCATTGCATCATCAGTCACTTGACCACATATAAAATCTGAATAACCACATAATAAACTAGTATGAAGTTGTAATTAAGGCTTTTCAAACGTACATTATGCATTTGAAAACATTTTCTCATCTAACCTTTTCTCGCTTTTCGTTATATTTTGCCATATATTTGTTGACACACCTTATAGTGTTGTTTTGAATTGACATCATATTAGTAGATTCCTCTTCCAATATCATTTCAAATAATGTTTTCATGCGTTTGGATAAAGATACTTTGACTTGGAGTACATTTTGTCATCTTGTATTGTGTAAGAGTGGTTTAATTCTCTAAACTCATTAAGTCTATAAGGCCGCTTAGCCACCCAAATAATTACAGGGACACAAGTTATACACTTCAAAGTTAACTTTATTGCTTATCTTTCAATTCAGTGGAAAGCTTCCAACAATCAAAGCCAAATGAAGACTATAATAGTTGAGTTAATGACCCACACAAGTGAGTGCCTATATCAGTATCTAAATTGGCTACTCCTGGTAGCTAACATTCGATAAACAAAATACATGATTAAATTGGCAATAACCAATGAGGAATAGCAAAAGAAGGGTCTTGAATAAAACAACAACAAGAAAGGATTAGTTTGAGTCTTTGTTTAAGTGTCCCAAAAGACATAAACAGGAAAGGTCACCATACGTTACTGATGTGAGCGATGACGCTAATTAATGGTGACTACTCAATGGTGTCCAACTAGTGGGGTGTTCACAACGCGACACAGGGTGAGACGTGAACTCTTCATTACGCGAGCTGTAGCAATCGACGAGTCGGTCCTGATGACCTTGCGTTGACCTTCAGGGCGAACGTGAGACGATCAGAGGACGATGACCCTACACCACGAAGGGAAGACGAAGTTCATGACGAGATGACGATGACACTATGACGAAACTGGAAGATGACCCTAAGGGTAGTCAAAGATGACCCTATACGGAGTCGGGGACGACCGCCATCTATAAAGAACAAACAGCCAAAGAATGGATGGCCTACCTATGTCTAAACCATATCCACATACCTACATGAAATATTTCCTTTAAGACACTCACTTCTAATTCACTTGACAACATCTGGCTTGAATTCACATGCAATTCATTAACCCTAAAATAATCATAGATAATCAAAGCTTCATTCAAGCCCTTTCTCAAGTGTAAACATCAAATTAGGGCTTTACAAAGTCCTATTATTCTTACAAGATTATCAAATAACATGAGGCATTTCTCCAATTAATATATATTAACAAGCTACAAAAGTTAGAGCAACATTTTATAATGAACTCACTTCTGTCCAATATTGTTATTTTATCCTTTCCAAAAGAGAAATTACCACCACACTTTCACTCAGATTTCTACTAACGCTGCAGTGCTTAATGCAGTCGAATTAAATTAACAGATGCAGCACCTATATATATCAAGGTATTAAACATTGAAATGCTTATAAAACAATAATATATAAACCAAGTAGTACTTACAATTTGGCCTCAAGGGGAAGGGAATATCAGCTTGGCACTGTCACTGCTGTTGCCACGCCCAACGACTTCAATGGGCCGTATACTACGCACACAAGCCGCTGCATGCTGCAATAACTAAATACAGTAGCAGGCTGGTATTCTGGTGGGCATCTCTGGCTGGCTTAGCCGGTGCCACTCCCTACAAATTTGGCAGAGAGCGCGAGCTACTCTGCTTCGCAGTACTTTCACGAACGGCGACAAAATTAAGACTGCACTGCAATTTCATTGCCTTGCTAACACACCCAGTCCAAGTATCCACAGAACAAAGGCTCTAGGCAACTAGGGTTGCTACGCTACAACAACAACTATTGTACCTGTTCACCATCCATAGCTTGCCTGCCATGCCTTAGCAGTATACACATATAATAGCACACACACTATCCACTATGCCATATATTGGCCTATACACAATCCACACTACAGTGCACATTCCATGCACACAATGCGCATACCAAAGTGCTATACAACCGACTGGTTTGCTTAACCCACCCCATGTTTATCTATATTCTAAATCACAGATAAAGGACCTGGGAAAATCCTTACAATGGCCCCCCGCTTCAAGAAAATATACCATATTTTCTATAAAAATATATCCAAATTTTCCCAGCACACTGTACCATAAAGTAAAATCAAGCCACGTACCTTTTCCTTGCCACTCGTATTTAGTCCACACTAGAGACGTAGAAGAAAAAATAAATAGAGTAAATAAATACTGACCTTTTTGGAGTCTCTTTCTCCACAGAATTTCGTCTCCCAAACAGAAAATTACAAAAGTGGCCTAATTTAAAGCATTTACTTCAATTTCCATCTGAGCCGTATTTTACTGTTTACAGTTCAGTTCTACTGAGATAATCTGCTCCAACGTTCTCCGAGCCACGAATCGCCTCGATTCGGAACCGAAAGGGTTGGAGGGTAAGAACCCACCTCATCACTCGACTGTTGATCGGTTCAACCGCCTGCAATGGATACAGAAACGATTGCTGCCATCTGGTTTGATAGGACCAATCAAATCAACAGCAACTCTCCGAAAGGGGGTGTCTATAACAGGCACCCTACCGATTTGCACTTTCGGAATTCTACCTTTCGACACTGTCCGTTGACAAATGTCGCAGGACCTACAGAAGCGCACAACATCAGCTTGTACGCCAGGCCAAAAGAAATTGGACCTTACCTTCTCTGTGACCTTCTTGACCCCCTGATGACCACCTAAGGTGCCCTCATGAGCAAGTTTTAGAACGGTCCGCCGGTAGGGTCTGGGAACAACTAACTGCCTAACAAGATTTCCATCTGTCACCGACTTTGGTTCGAAAATCCTGTATAGCAGTCCTCGGTCAAAGACATAAGAGCCATGCCTAATCTCACCAACCTTACTTGCACTAGCCAGCTCTCTGGCCTTCTTCAGTGTTGGATCATTACCTTGAGCCTCTTTGATATCCTCTACCGACACATCAGGAATGGCTGAAGGGACCTTCAGGGGACGTACTGGACGTTTAGCCTGAACAGCCTGGGCTCTAGTCTGGACAGCCATACCAACGCTCTCCTGGGGAGGACATCCAACAACACCCGACTTCCAATCTGGAAGTGGATCATTAATCGGCCTTACACCTGCGATGTTGCCGAGAATTACATCAAACACAGGGGAATCCATGCACAAAGCCTCCGCAGTGCCGACGAAAATCGGTGACTTGATTTCAACCTTTGCCGTGGGAAATCTGCGAACTGTGCCATCAATCAAGACACACTGCTTGTACTGACCTGTGAACTGACCTGCCGACACTAACGACTTCTTCACTACAACACCTGAACAACCCGTATCTCGGAGGATACTCACATCATGGGAACCAATCTTACCATCCACAACTGGGAGCTGGTTACGCCATCTACGTTGACATGCAACACACATGACTTGCAGCTTATCACTCACAACATTGGAGGCTGCAACCGTGAATGCGGGAGACGTCAACAACAACAATCCACTCTCCTGATTCGGAGTCAGACTATCACCACATGTAGGACACGAACTCTGCGACTGCTCCTCACCTTCATCTGGTGTCTTCTCCGGAGGGGATTTACTTCTACGCCGTCTGCGACCACGCAGCGGACCTGGAGGATTACTCACGAGACCCATGGCTGACTGCTGCCTAACCCTACATCTTGAAGCGAGGTGTCCCATCTGATTGCATATAAAGCATGGACCAACCTGTCTACGCACCGATGGAGGAGGCCTCTGCTCGTTTCCTCTCTTACCCTCAGAATTCGCCTTCGGAACCGGTATTCCTGACGGAGCCTCCGGTCTACGAACATTCTGGTAAGGTTTCTTGGAACTCCAACCACGCCCACCATGTGCTTCTACAAACATGTCAGCGAAGCCTACCATCTCGGATACTGATTTAAGTTTCCTCTCTTTAAGAAACAACGACAAATCCTGACCTCCCTTCTCAACAAGCTGCTGTCTGAGCAACAGATCCACAAGTCCATCAAACGTACGTGAACATTTGGAAAGCTCCACCCACCTCTGCAAGTAGTGGTCCAGCCGGACGACAAATTGACTCGGCGTCTCTCCAGCTTCTGGGGCCGAACCTCTGAACTTTTTCCTAAAGTCTTCAGCAGTTAGTTCAAACCTCTTTAGCAACGCCTCTTTCACTAATTTATATTCACCTACCTGATCTGTGGGAAGCCTTGCGTATACGTCCAACGCCTTGCCCTGTAAAAGAGCACTCAAACTTATGGCCCACGTTGCCTCGGGCCAACCCTGACTCTGAGCGTATCGCTCGAACCTGTCAAGGTAGGCGTCCATGTTATCCTTACCTTCGTCGAACCGAGGAAGCTTCGGGGACGGGGCCAAATAACGGCGATCATTACCATTACCATTACCTGTCGACTGCTGGTCTCCCTGGAGACGAGCCAGTTCTAACTTTTTCTCCAACAGCTCCAACTCCTCTTGTCTCTCTTCCCTAGCAAGCTTCCTGTCATCTCTAGCTTTAGTATCATCTTCTTTTACCTTCTTTGCTATTTCTGCAGCCGTCTTCTCTACAAAGGCTACTAACTCCTGTCCCTTATATCCTAAGTCTTTCCCTATGTCAAACAATCTAATATCCATATTGCTAGCTTATACTTCCTACAGATTAAATTACTACTGAATCTTTGTTCTGTGATACTTTCCGGGTGTGTAATAGTGGCAAAACAAATTGCACTCACCAAAATCCAGTGCTTACTCAATGCTCGCTTGCTTGCTTGCAAACCGCAACTTCTTGAAGGCTGAAACAGTGTCAGTGCCTCTGCAAACGTTCCCTTCGCCTTACACAGTGGCCAGACTAAGTACCTGAAAGTGAACAATAGAGAACAGTAATAAGCATAACTTGCATGTAGCATCAGTGATCCTAAAACATCACCTACAGTACACAGCTTATGGACAGAGGGTAACAATTATTTTATAACTAGAACATAGTATCCTATAAAAGCTTGGAAATGTTACAGCTAAGCGCTTCCCGGACAAGCCCCCAAAAATGTAAGAGTGGTTTAATTCTCTAAACTCATTAAGTCTATAAGGCCGCTTAGCCACCCAAATAATTACAGGGACACAAGTTATACACTTCAAAGTTAACTTTATTGCTTATCTTTCAATTCAGTGGAAAGCTTCCAACAATCAAAGCCAAATGAAGACTATAATAGTTGAGTTAATGACCCACACAAGTGAGTGCCTATATCAGTATCTAAATTGGCTACTCCTGGTAGCTAACATTCGATAAACAAAATACATGATTAAATTGGCAATAACCAATGAGGAATAGCAAAAGAAGGGTCTTGAATAAAACAACAACAAGAAAGGATTAGTTTGAGTCTTTGTTTAAGTGTCCCAAAAGACATAAACAGGAAAGGTCACCATACGTTACTGATGTGAGCGATGACGCTAATTAATGGTGACTACTCAATGGTGTCCAACTAGTGGGGTGTTCACAACGCGACACAGGGTGAGACGTGAACTCTTCATTACGCGAGCTGTAGCAATCGACGAGTCGGTCCTGATGACCTTGCGTTGACCTTCAGGGCGAACGTGAGACGATCAGAGGACGATGACCCTACACCACGAAGGGAAGACGAAGTTCATGACGAGATGACGATGACACTATGACGAAACTGGAAGATGACCCTAAGGGTAGTCAAAGATGACCCTATACGGAGTCGGGGACGACCGCCATCTATAAAGAACAAACAGCCAAAGAATGGATGGCCTACCTATGTCTAAACCATATCCACATACCTACATGAAATATTTCCTTTAAGACACTCACTTCTAATTCACTTGACAACATCTGGCTTGAATTCACATGCAATTCATTAACCCTAAAATAATCATAGATAATCAAAGCTTCATTCAAGCCCTTTCTCAAGTGTAAACATCAAATTAGGGCTTTACAAAGTCCTATTATTCTTACAAGATTATCAAATAACATGAGGCATTTCTCCAATTAATATATATTAACAAGCTACAAAAGTTAGAGCAACATTTTATAATGAACTCACTTCTGTCCAATATTGTTATTTTATCCTTTCCAAAAGAGAAATTACCACCACACTTTCACTCAGATTTCTACTAACGCTGCAGTGCTTAATGCAGTCGAATTAAATTAACAGATGCAGCACCTATATATATCAAGGTATTAAACATTGAAATGCTTATAAAACAATAATATATAAACCAAGTAGTACTTACAATTTGGCCTCAAGGGGAAGGGAATATCAGCTTGGCACTGTCACTGCTGTTGCCACGCCCAACGACTTCAATGGGCCGTATACTACGCACACAAGCCGCTGCATGCTGCAATAACTAAATACAGTAGCAGGCTGGTATTCTGGTGGGCATCTCTGGCTGGCTTAGCCGGTGCCACTCCCTACAAATTTGGCAGAGAGCGCGAGCTACTCTGCTTCGCAGTACTTTCACGAACGGCGACAAAATTAAGACTGCACTGCAATTTCATTGCCTTGCTAACACACCCAGTCCAAGTATCCACAGAACAAAGGCTCTAGGCAACTAGGGTTGCTACGCTACAACAACAACTATTGTACCTGTTCACCATCCATAGCTTGCCTGCCATGCCTTAGCAGTATACACATATAATAGCACACACACTATCCACTATGCCATATATTGGCCTATACACAATCCACACTACAGTGCACATTCCATGCACACAATGCGCATACCAAAGTGCTATACAACCGACTGGTTTGCTTAACCCACCCCATGTTTATCTATATTCTAAATCACAGATAAAGGACCTGGGAAAATCCTTACATATTGTGTATACCTAAATATTGTACAAAAAATATGATTGCACAAAATTACATTATCCTATATGAAACATGGCAAATTATATACCAAACGAAAGGTGCAATCACAGTTAATTTAATTATGCATAAAACATTTCACTAGGTGGATAAGATTTTTCTGCAGTGGCGATTTTTTAATGGTACTTTTTTTCTCTCATTTTCGTCATATCTTAGTCCATTTTTTTGACACACCCTGTACAGTTGTTTTTAAAACATCACAAATGGAATCCTGGTACCATATCCTTTCCAAAAATGTATACCTTCATGGGTCTTGGATGTAAATTAATAACAATATTTTGACTTTAATAAAATTTGTCATGATCTCTTGAAAACCCCTCAGTGTAACGCTTACTGGCCCAGTTAAAAACACATGGCCAAATGAGGGTGGAACAATATGATCAAAATAGAGGTGGAACTATGCATGATGAGAATGTGGATGTATATGAATAAGCCCATGTCTATGGACAGTGTACCTATAGAGAGAAATTAAATGCAAAAAGTATAACATATTAAAAAACTAACATGATTATGTGTATGAATGGTGACAGTGTATATAATGTAATCTCAAAGGAAACTAGAATGAATATATGGGGAAAATAAAATGGGAAATAAGAATAAGAATAGTATGTGGAACAAAGTAAAGTATCGATATGGGGGGTGAAAACAAACAAATGGTGGTGCAGACGATGAAGGGGAGATGCAAAGGTTAATCACTGCCTTCTTGGATGTTGAGACCACGGGGATGAATGGTGCAGAGACGTCTTATCCAATACTTCTCTCTGCTGGAGCGGAGTGTGTCCGGGCGGTTACCTAGAGATTCTATTCCCTGTAGAATCATGTCAGAAATGGAGTGATTAGGTAGGTTGAAGTGGTTGCCGACTGGGGCGTCATGTTTGGAGGTGTGGATGGTGGATCTGTGTCCGTAAAAGCGTCTCTTGAGGGTGTTCCTGGTTTCGCCTACGTACTGCATGCCACAGACTCTGCACGTGATAAGATATACAACATTGGTGGTGGTGCATGTGATGTGGCCCTTGGTATGGTGAGAGATGTTGTTGGAGTGGCTGGTGAAGCTAACCCTTCGCCCCTCCTAATAATAATCTGATTATATGTAGCAATCATTTCGTCCTTGCGACGCGCATAACAACTATCTCTGATCACACACATAGATAATACTAATAATAATCCTTTCTTATGAAGCGCAATCGTACAATTAAGTCTCAGTGAGCATAAATATATATACATGAAAAAAAGAGAGAATAGAAGAGTATTTGAGCAAAAATAAAATAATTAAAACTAACAATTCATTAACAAACAGAAAAGCCTTCAAACTAGCTCGAAATTGATGCTCTTAATCAGATTGTCTATAATATTGTATAAGGTAGTTTGTTCCAGAGCATGTAGGTGCAGCAAACTGGAAAGACCGCTGATCATATGTCTTGGTTTTAACAGAATACTGAACTAAAAGATTCTTTTAACTTGAACGAAGGACCCTAGATGATTATACAAACTAATAAGCTCTTGAATATAATCAGGTGAATTTCCATATAAACGTAATAACTAATAGGGCGGAGCTACCAGGATGGGGGTATGCTTGTCCCCTATTAAAAACTAGAGAAAACGTGAGCTAAATAAATATTAAACAATATGTAACTTATAAAAGAGCATACACCACTCCACTGCTCACGATGATAAAGATTCAAAGTGTTCTAACTTGGCGAGGAGGCTTAAAAAGGGAACAAGAACTAAAAAATAATCCTTAGGATACTTTCAGTAATCTATTATTCTACCATCAACTGTTGAAATAATACCGTATGTCTCTAAAAATGTTTGCATTCAAACTTTACAATAACAACATACTACCATTATGACAACATACTTCTATATAGACAGATAAGAAAAACAGGACAAAAGTAATCAACTGTATCTCCCTTCCTCTCTCTCTCACTTTCTCGCTTTCTTTTTATAACCACGCTTATAAAGAAGAGTGGGTTTATATACAAGACGTGTTACTTATTTCGTATATCGTGTCCATAATGCGGCCTATAGTGGCTTCCTTTATAGTAATTTTCAGACATGACATGACATGACATTAATTAAATTTGTTGAAATTGAATTTGCATTGTCATTACTTACGGGAATAAAAAGCAAACGCCCTTTCTCTCGTAGATAATCATGTCAATTATATAATACGGCTCAGTTGGCCCTTATAGCATCCATAATAAGATTGTATTATTGTGTGTGTTCTGAGGAAAACAAATATTTAGTGATATACATAACATGGCAATGTTTATAATGCTATAAATATGTTGATACGGTGTATACAGGCACTTAGCCAGGATTTGTCAAGGGGGGGGGGGGGGGATGCGTTATTTATACAAACGGGACCGAGACCGACCGTGGCCGTCGTGCAAGTGGGGGGGGGGGGGGGGGGGTGTCCGTCACACCCCCCCCCCCCCCCCCAACAAAAAATAAATAAATAAATAAATAAATAAAATAAAATAAATAAATAAAAAATCATCATGAAAATAGGCCTGAGAGGGGATCGAACCCTCGATCTTCTGTTTACGAGACAGACGCCTTACCACTTGGCCACCAGGCCCCCATGCGTGATAATCAAGCTAAAGTCAATTTATACCTACTTTGATTGTTCACGAAATAAGACCGATCGTTGCCCGAGACTACTGGTGGACCTTTATAATTTTTGATTGTTTTTGTTTTGTTTGTGTGTGTGTGAGGGGGGGGGGGGGGGGGGGGGGGGGGGGGTGCGTATACACACACTAATGCACCCCCCCCCCCCCCTGCCCCTGGCTTCGGGCATGTGTACGTGTCATTTATTGAATTGATTTTGAATGGTCACATTGACAAGACAGTATTGAAAACAACATTATTATTTCTTTCTTTAGCAGATAATAATCCTGGCAACAATAGGGCTCAATTTTCCATTTGTATAAGCAGTAACAAGATACATTGTTTTGTCAGAAGGAGGAAAAAAACAGCGATAATGGAAGTTGTACTCTATTCATAGTGCTGAGAGGTTGTACAGCGCATTGAACAGTTATTAACTGGAAATGCGCTATATAAGTGTCAATTATTATTATTATAATATTGTGATATGGTATTAGTATAATTTTTACAAATTTATTTTGCTTTGTTAGCTTTACACCGATAACAAAGGTAAACATTCTATATTTGTTTCGCAGATAACTGACCCAAAATGTTACGGCTCAGTTGCTCAGTTATTGATTGAAAGGAAAGGGCCTTTGATTTCGCAGTAAAAACAAACGTACATATATTGATGTTATAAGTTTTAAACTATATGATCATTGTTCTACATCTTTACATTGTTTAGTTCCAGTTGTTGAAATTGATTTTTGTATTACCTTACATAGAAACAAAACGAAATATATTAAACTGAACTTGTACAACAATAAATACATAACGACATATACGTGTATGATAGTACATTATTAATTATAACTTCAAGTTAATTTACGATGCTTAGCATGGTATGTTTTAATATAAAATGTGAAGCATTAATAATTTGCTTGTATGCTGAAAACAGGTTAGTGAGTAAAGTAGGTATGGAAAATGTTTTACGTCATGAAAAATGCTAGTTATTTCACAAATAATTAATTTAATTCAAACATAATAAAATTGACCAGAAATATATATATTAATCTAGTCAAATTGTCCTCATCCACACATCTTACTTAGAACTCTTTAAGTGGTTCTCTGATACATGGTTGTATTTTGTTTAACCAATAGAAGCATGGAACAGGTTTCGGTTTTTTCGAATATCCATATCGTTAAAAAGATATTCACGATTGGGGCGTACGGATTTTTAAGTATCCACTGGAAAGTTATAACTGTGTACAAAGTCAGTGCAATGAGTTTGCGAATATCCATTTAACGTGAATTTTCACACATTACTCAATGAACATAATTATCTTCTTCTTCTTTTTGGTTCCATATTTTCACGTTATGTTAATTACAATAAAAAACGACTGATTATGTAATATTTACTGTATATTAGTCTTCTGTGTATTTTATACTGTATTTCGTTTATGAATATATTGTTTTTCGTATATTTATTTGTTCAACAAAATTATTTGTGAAATATGAAAATGAATTCAAATCAAATCAAATCAAATATCAGATCATTACAATACATATTTTATCAACCAATTATCACTGATTGCACCTATCAACAAAGTTACTAGATCCTTGAAATAAATACAAAATTAACCCCCTAAAATTGACCTTCTCATTTTCATGTATTTAAATATATAATTAACTCAGTAGAGTTGTAATGTAAATGACTTTTCAGATGAACATTTCTGACATAATCATAACAAAAACACTGTTTTTTCGTGTTAGAAAGATTTCTCTTAATTATTGTCATATTATATCTCCTCCCCCCCGTTTAGATTACCAGACGATGGTCGTCTTGATGACTTTATGAGTGACGTCACTTCCGCCATGAACGAACCCCCCTACAATATACCACAAGTGCAGGTAGGAAACACACACATAATTATAATCGTATTGCCGCGCTTTTTCCGACGCTGACTTTTGACTTCAAGCAATCAGTGTTGTTATTTGGCGCTATCCTGATGTTAAACATTTCACGATGTAGTTGGAGATATATTAATATTTGTCATTTAGATAATTTACAGACTGAATAACAATAATTTTTTCAATTTCTTAGTATTGTACATTTTATGTCGTTGAAACACGGACGTCTGGAATTAAATCAAACAAAATAAACAAACATTGTGGAGATTTATCATTTGTAAATTTTGTTTCTGTTCGAATGTTGAGCCTGCATTGTTCAATTGGCTGGAGGCAGGATTCCGCAATAATCACACAGGAAATCAACACATGATTTCCGAAACGAAAACCTTGGCCAAAAGTGTTTTCATGTTGTGAAATTGCTCGTTTATTATAAGCAAAAGACACCCCCAAAAAGTATCAGAAAAATAGGCCTGAGAGGGAATCGAACCCTCGATCTTCTGTTTACGAGACAGACGCCTTACCACTTGGCCACCAGGCCCCCATGCGTGATACTGGAGCTTAAGTCAATTTATACCTACTTTGATTGTTCACGAAATAAGACGGAACACTAGGTTACTGAATTCATGTAGGTTTCAAATTGCAAAAAAAAGCTTAAAGCTTCAGTGATCATGGAGAATGGGGATTTTGGTAAATCATGTCAGATGTCCCAGGTTTAGTATAATGAGACGCGTTGTCCATGGTGTTCACGCCTTACAAATACGAAGTTGTTCATTATGTTCTCGCACAAAAATATCTCTTGAGAAAGTGACTGCTTGTTTCCTTTCATTTTCAACTAACGAAATAAATAATGAATGAAATGAAATAAAGGGAATCATATTTATGAGTTTTGCAAACATTGGTGAGGTATGAAAATGAATGATTAAAGAGAGAAATTAAATCATTAACTCACGGAAGACTCGATTTGAGCTCTTCCTTCTTAATGGCTTTCTCTTATCTTTTTTTCTGAGTGATCAATACATCTTTCAACAACAAAACCTCATACAAGTACACACCATTGATATAAAGGTATGCACAGAATTTGAATTCATTTGTTAGTTGCCCTGACAGTTGTGAGCAAAATATTTCCATTCATATGGGTGCTAAGAGTATCCAAGTGTTAAACTTGGAAGAAACGGATCCATGACATGATTTACAAAGACCTCCATTCTCCATGACCGCTGAAGCAAATCGAATAGGGCTTTCTGCAAGATGTAGGTAATAAGTTATACATGTAGTTTCATACGCTGAAATAGCATTATGATTGATTTGTGATCGTTGCAGAAAGTCCGATTGTAATTTTTTGGGGGACATACAGTATAACGCGCATTAATTTTTGTTGAGTTCGCATGCAACGTCATTACAACGCGGACTGTTTAAAATCATGGCGGCCTGCTGTTTCTCATAATTATTAAGTTATACCCAAAGGATGTATACAACTAGAAGTGAAGCAAAATTATTGTTGCTCTTATTAATAACACTAAACATGCTAAACAGTAATATATGCGAAAAAGCCAGTGTTTAGCGTCCCTTTTACTTATATTAACCAAATATCGTCTATATTTAGCATTAGAGGGAGATGTTTATTCATATTATATGCAAGGAAAAAATAAGTATTGTGAGAAAAAAGTGAAATAGGCCTGAGAGGGATTCGAACCCTCGATCTTCTGTTTACGAGACAGACGCCTTACCGCTTGGCCACCAGGCCTCCCTACATCTGGGCCGTTTTACTCGATAGTGGTAATCACGGGATAATGATTTAAACATAATTCTATATCATTCTAGTACTTATAACTACTAGTACGCATGATAAAAACAATCTTCAGTATTATTTTAGTCTGCGAAGCATCTGAAGGATATATCTTCGAGCAATGGAGTCTAGCGTAATCTGCTATAATTGAGTTTCCTCACATGTTCATGTATACATGGGGTTTAATCATGTTTTACGGATTTACCACTAGCATAATGTCGAGAAAAAAAAGGAAAATCGAACTTGGGTAGTTATGAGTGTGATATAAATGTTCTATAATTGTAAGTCAAGAGTTCGTATCAATTATGTAACTTTTATTTAGTAGGGGAAAGATCCACGTGCAAAAACAATATGTGTTTTGATATTTTGATCGGTTTATAAAGATATAGACAAAATGGAACTGTACTAGCTTAGTTCCATTCTAAGTAAGTAGGTACCTAGAGAAATGTCATGTTAAAGACTGCCCAAATGTTTGACCAAGGGTGACTTCAGGTTTTGAAGATCTTTGGACTACGGTATAATTCTTGAGAAGAATTTATACCATTTTCATGCTGAAAAAAGGGCACAAACTGTGGTTTTGACTAATAAACCTTTGCCATAGAATTCCCCATTTTGTTACTTTTGGATGAAAATAACACCTATAACGTTCACAATTTGTCTTCATTTATACTCTTTATTGAGATGAAGATAGAAAAGGTCACATTTGTAATGAAAAATTATGCCATCTCATGAATATAGCGTTTTAGATTATGCTTATCAACATTTATATGGTTGAGTGGATGTTCCATTTTTTGCTATTTTTGAAAACAGACCTTGGTGCGGTTAATTGACCGTGACAAGTCATGCATGAATGATTTCATCTGGATTTCATGCGAATATTGAAGAGGGTAATTTTATCTTTAATTTGATATACAATATCAGATATTTTATCGTTAATGAATACGAAATATTTGGTGTCATACAAGTGTCCAGTTTCTTTTTTTGCGGAGTATAGGTATGTTCTAAGTATAGTCTATAGTAGGTCTAAGTATATCCTAAGTAGGTCTATATCATAAAGATGCAAGAACTAGGTAACCAACACGAAGTTTTCATATTAGCCAATTCAAATACCAATGAATGGAACTAATGACTCTAACTCATCGATGCCAATATGCTAGAAATTATAAAAACACGAAAGAACTTGGCAGCGCACAGTTGCATTGCACACATAGTTTTTCTTGTATCCTCATTCAACCGTAAAAGGATTATCCAAACATATCTGAGATCAATGGAACTGTAGGGCTGGTCCTGGGTCATGGTTGAGCTCTGGCCCCTCGGCTTTCTGTAAGGAGACAAAACAACACGAAAATTCGAGAGAAAAAAATTAAGAAAAAAGGCCTGGGAGGGGTTCGAACCCTCGATCTTCTGTTTACGAGACAGACGCCTTACCACTTGGCCACCAGGCCACGCATACTGGGAGAGGAATGCGGGAACATAATGTTTGGGGAGGATCCTCTTTGTTCTTGGTCCCTCCTGTCTCGATAGACGATGTGAGCGCGCCAAGTCAAGTGCATAGCCCTGGGCGCCGTTGCAGAAAGAGATACAATCGATTGTAAGTTGCAATTAATCGTAAGTCAGATCACGTGTTCTAGATGCGCAAATCTGATTGGTTGAAACGCGTAAATTTTCTGACTTACGATCAATCGTAACTTACGATCGATTGTATCTCTTTCTGCAACGGGACCCTGGTCGGATTGCAGCGCCTAGAGAGTGACTAAAAGGTATCTCCTATAATATGGAGAGGCATTGCCTCCTGCATATTGGGCAGGTGAAGACCGCGGCAGGATTAGGCTCACTCTCCTCTCGTCGAACAAAATTGTACGACCTTTTACTGACTGTCAGCAGTCAGTCGTGTTATGAATAGCGACCCTGATTTGGTATTATAAATAGCGACCCTCTTCTTAAATTATGAATAGCGACCCACATTTCGTATCATGAATAGCGACCATTTCCTTACATTATGAATAACGACCCTTATGAATAGCGACCCGCAATGTAAATTATGAATAGCGACGCATTCATGGAATTATGAATTGCGACCCTTTTCCTAAATAATGACGAGCGACCCTTATGAAACATCCATGTCAAATTATGAATAGCGGATCCTTTACAAGTTGACCCTTATGAATAAGGATTCTTATGCTTAGCGAGCAGACCCCATTTCGAATATCAACATTATTTTATGAAACATTTCTTTTTTCTATATAACATGTATTAATTTACCTATTTGTTTTTGTTTTTCTCCATTTAATATCATGCTTGGCATCAAATTTAGCCGTCCATTATGTCTGCCTACTTATACGATGCGATCTTCCTCTACGCCCACGCCGTTAACGTCTCCATGGCAACGCAAGTCCCTCCTACAGACGGCCTTTACGTAGGGTCCTTGATGCAGGGTAATTTATCGTTTGAAGGTGAGGAAAAAAAACTATGTTGGCCCATCATAACCGGTTCAACACGAACAAAAACAAAAGTTGCCATTAATGTTGCCTTTTATAAACAAGGACCTGCTCGGCTTGATTTGACATACAATTTATTAATTTAGTTCGTCATCAATAGCCGATGAGCAGTTCACAATCGCTTTGTTCTATTTTAGGCCCTAATTAGGGATATACGGTAATTCCCCATAAGAGCACAAAATGATCAGATTCGTAAACATTTTCGATAAAGTAAGAACAAATTATGCATGTTGTTATAATTTTCAAGATTCGTTCTGGCGTCGGGAGTTTTACAATGCATGAGTCATAAAACTTATTTTGGCTCTCCCAGATCTTAGCAAGCCCGATTATGACATGAGTTTGCCCGAGTATGGAAACCTCACATATATTTTTGCTTACCAACACCTATATTTTGAAAGCCTGCTCTAACAAAAACAAACCCGGTGATTAGTCTGTTTACGTCTAATAAAATGTTGTTTGTAATGATCCAGGACTGCAATATATCCTTAGTAAAGTACCTCCTGGTTATACTTATATTATTTGCATAATTATGATGTTTCATTTGAAATGCTCAAAAATATTGAACTCGAGAGCGTAAACAGAGAGATAAAATCGGTAATGTGTTGCACTCATCATCTATAACGCCAAGTCGCCAACATGTACAAACAAAGTGATGGTTTGGTGTAAAACGGGTAAAATATAGTTCAAATATCCAGGGTCGTTCCAATTAATAAAATCGGATGCATGATATATTGAACCCTCTACCTGCATCAGTACTATCCGTCTTGTCTATAAAAAACAAAAAAAACAAATGTATTTAGTCACCTTCAAGGATGTGGTTCTGTTTTTTGTGGAAAATGATGAATATCATCGATCAATCATCGATCAATCATCGATAATGACTGGTCGCAGTGGCGTAGCGTAGTTTTTGTGTGTGTGTGTGTGGGGGGGGGGGGGGGGGGCTCACCTTATGTATTTCTTTGTTTTTTATTAAAATATTCCTCTTTTGTTTGTATTGTTTTTTCCAAATGATTGCATTATTTGCATTTTTGCTCTTTACTCGGCCAAAAAACATACAATTAACGTGAAATGTTCACACAATACTTTGTGGACTTGTCAGATCACACCAATACGCATTTTATTAACCACTCATCACTTTTTGCACTTGTCAACAAAGTTACTAGATCCCTTTAATCATGTATTTATTTCTATGTTATGCCACACCAGGTATGACGGGTAACATGCTTATCAACAAATACGGCAGCCGCATCTCCGATTTCTCCATCATGGATTTACAGGTAAAACTAGAAGGCCTTTACATTTTTGTTTTCATATTTACGAAATAATAATAATAATAATAATTTTAATAATAACAATAATAATAATGATAATGATAATAATAATAATAATAATAATAAGAAGAAGAAGAAGAAGAAGAAGAAGAAGAAGAAGAAGAAGGATAAGAATAATAAGAATAATGATATTAAACATGATAATAATAATAACACTAATAACAGTAATAATTATAATAATACTAATAATACTAATAATACTAATAATTATAATATATAATAGTAATTTTAGTAATAATAATACAAATAATAATAGTAAAAATGATAGTTAAAAAATACAACTACTACTTACTAATAATAACAACACTTTAACAAAAGATAAACAAAAACCATCATAGAATAAATACAATTCATATTTGTACTAGTCTTTTTGTGTCATTTTTACAAAGATAAAATCTAAATGTTGTCAACGTAATAGAAAATGCGAAGAGTTTACATGTCTGAACACTATCCCATGCATTGAGATGTTCAAGTGAAGATCACTAGTATGACTTTCATTTGTTGTTGTCCCAATGACCATTTTGTTTCATATCCAGGGCGCCGCTGAATTCAGAGAAGTGGGTAGTATCAATGGGACATCGTTTGGGACGGACCTGTTTATCCCCGTAGACTGGCCTGGCACCTCGCAACCCCTGGACGAGCCTAAGTGTGGTTTCAACGGAGAACAGTGCTTAGGTATAATATTATATGCAATATAATTATGCAACTCTAGAGTCTATCCTACTTTATACATCGTAATATGATTGTTTATTTCGCATAACATTACCCCGACTCAGATTTCTGCTTTGGAAGAAATATATGCAAGCACTATCGGGTACACCACTATTCACGCGAACACTGGTTAGGACTATGCGCACATCACTGTGATCGATCAATGATGCATTCCTGAACTTCAACTAGTTTTCACCGCACCAATAGTCTGCAAATCATTGAAAAGATTTTATTTTTGTTCGGCCATCCGCTCAGACGTCAGAATTTGAGAAGCATGTCGGGTAGTTACACGAACCGTAACTGTTAGTTACATTGTGGGTATGTTCACAGAAGGATTTCATGGGATCATATGCCAAAATTGCCAAGTCATGTATCAAATTACATGTCTGTTTACCCTCTAAATGATAATATAGGTTTTCCTGCTCAATTTGACACTTTTTTTCAATCGAATTCATTAAGGGTCATTCAAATTCACGCATTACCGCGTAATCGTTGGTATCGGTCTTCCAAATTCCGAATAAGTGCAAGCGAATTCAAGCATACGCATAAGCTTTCGTGAATAGACACAGGAGTTCATGTATGGGCATTCGAATTCGCGAATGTGCAGCCAACTGTCAACTGTCCTTTCGGGAATTCGAATGACCATTGATGAAAAAGTATGCTCTTTGTGCAAATTCACTTGCTCCTACGTGATTTTGAACGACTATTTACGAATTCGAATGCTGCTTTGACACGGCGATCGCAAATCGCGCGAATTCGTTTGCTCCTATTATCAATTGGATTGGCACAATCGCGAAATTGAGCGGGACAACCTATAGTAGCCGAAAGCCATAGTTTCATTGTCTTTTAAGATCGGTTACCTGGCGCCAGATCGATGGGGTGCTTGGGGTGGGGGGGGGGGGGGGGGGGGGGGGGGGCAAGCAGGGGTTAACCCCGTACCCTTTTAAAATGAAAGTGTAATTTATTAGCTATGGTCCGGCGCAGACAGAGCCGACTCGACCCGACCCGACTGGTTTTCAGTCGGATCGGCTCTGTGTGCGTTGCCTCACGACTACGATGTTGCCAGTCGGAAGCCACTCGGGCCCGATTCAGCATGTTAAATCGGCCGCGACTAAATCGGACCGACTGTGGTTTTCAGTCGGATCGGGTCGAGTCGGCTCTGACTGCGCCGGGCCAAACATGATCAATATTGGTGCACCGATTCATACAATTTATTTTCAATTCTCATTTCGTTTTCTAATACTCTAAAATACTTGTTGTCTTCATCGATGCTGTTCAATAATACATGTTTTATTACTCACAATTCCAAAATGTTCCTATATACAGTGGAAAGGGGTATCGATGCCCCTCAAATCGGCCAAGGACCCTTTACGTTATTAATTTTTGTTTGTGTGTTTATTATGTATAACATTTGTATTTATATTTAAATATGATTATTTTACAACACCTTGGTAAATTAATCTAAATTAATTTTGCCAAAATATCGCCAACAGACTAGATAATAGACAATAATTATATAATAGTTTTCCACTAGGACCCATATTTATAAAAGCCAAATAGCTTAGTTTCATGCTAAGTCGATTTTTGATGCACTTATAGCGTGGAACTAAGTTATGAATTTGGGCCCAAGTTCCCGTATAAGCAACGCGTTAAAGCTTCAACCTGACAACTACAAATAGCATGATATGTAAATAAATTAGGTCTCAATCGACAGGAATAGATGAAAGATATTCTACAATTTCTTCTGATATTCGCAGACTAAACCCTAAAGGAAAAAATTTGATTAATTCAATTTGTAAACATCCTTGATAATTTTGTTCAAAGATTCATATCAGTCATGAATAAATCATAGAGGGAACTCAAAGAAATAGGTCTTTACCGCCTCTTTAGAAAACGTATAATTAATCTGACAAATATACATTATTTCTACCCCTTGGCTTATGGGAACTTTTTATCGCAAATTATCTATGATATTGGCCATTTGTTTCCCCAAAAGCAGCATATCCTATTTCCATAGATATGCATCAAATTTTCATTTTCCCGACAGGAAATCGTTGTATAGCAAATAATATACAATGCCTATTTCTCTTACTAAAACTGCATTAGTTGATATGTATCAGTATGAAATCCCAAGAGGGAAGAACACATTGCAAGAGAAAATGTTAATGCATTTCCAATTGCGATTATATCCATTATTTATATCATACCGTATACAACATCAAAACTAAAACCTACAATGCTCAGTCCTTTTACCCCGTTCCCCCTCCCCCCGAAAAAACAACGAAATTACTATGAAATACATATTTTCCCACTTTATTAAATCTATTCATAAAATCAATTATTTGTATTGTCACATATAACGTCAAAAACTATGATTGATTGATTAATTAATTGATTGATTGATTGATTGATTGATTGATTGATTGATTGATTGATTGATTGATTGATTGATTGATTGATTGATTCAATAATATATTTCGTTCCATTGTGTTTTCCAATTAAAAAAAGGGAGGGTGATGTTTTTTTTTTATTGTATGATTTGAAATTCTTTTGTTTCACATAGAAAAAACAAAGAATTAAATTGAATATTTTGTAGCGAAAATTATAATTTATGCAATCGACGTTTATTCTGCAACAGCGTGTAAAGTAAGAGAAAACAAAAAAGAAGGAGCGTTTCTTCGGTTAAAAAACCTCGGCCCCCAATAATGAATTTAGCATACGTCCATGATCTAAGTTTAATTTGAATTCTCGTCTTTCACCTCTTAATTCTACTCATGTTTTCTTCTCTTGTTTTCTTACTAGCACGAGGGATAATTGCCGCCATAATCATCGCCGTTGCTCTCATTATAGCAGTCATTATCATCATTCCGATAGCAAGGTAACAACGACGACGACAATACCAACAACACACAACAACAAAAAACAATTGCAAAGAACAACAACAATGACGACAACCATAACACCAACAACAATTGCAACAACAGCCATTGAAACACCACCAATGACAACAACATTAACAACAATGACTTGTGACAAAATACAGTATACAAACGAAAGAAGCTTACATTGATTGGACATATTAGTATGGTGTCGCTATTATACTCCCTAGGGTGCAAATATGCACCTCCCATGTTTAAATCTGCACCATATATGCCCTATGGTGAGTAGGATTTCACCCCTATTAAGGGTGCAGAACTGTACCTGTGGGGTGCAGATTTACACACTACAACTTAAGTCTACACTTCTACGAATTTGGCATGTTATTTGCAGATTTGCACGTACGTATGGCCAAGTAAATGAGAGAATGTGAATTTGCCGACTAATTGCCTTAGGTTTGTACACGGATGATCATAACATCCGCTTTATATTCAACCCAAATCTCAACAACAATAAACTATATAGACATTCGAATAACCATGCAAAACTAGTTTCATGATTCGATATTAAGTAAGAGTAAATAACAAGATGTAAAAGAACCACATTACTTTTTGTATAGATGACTGTATAGATCCATTGAATCGTTGGATTATAACATTGCTGATTTTGTTTCTTGACAGGATGAAGTACCAGCGGTTTTTAAAGGGCTCTGATTGGCTAATAGACCGAGCTGACATCATCTTTATTCCGCTCAGAGCAAGTGGCGCGGTGAGTAAAAACTTACATCAAAATTGTATATGCGTAAAAGGCGGGGGCATGGGGGACTGAAGCCCCCCCCCCCCTATTTACTCAGAGAAAGTGGCGGGGTGAGAAAAACAAACTTACATCATGATCTATGGGGGAGTAAACTGTCAAATTTATATAAAAAGAAGAGAAGAAAATACGAAAGAGTTAACGAATACAGACATACAGGAACGGAAGAGCAAGTAAGTCATTGACAATGCATACGTATCCCTTGTCAGATTGTTATTAGCACCAGGTAAGTGAAGATGGCCGGACTCTTTATTTTATGGACATTCAAATAAACACTGTCTGGTAAAAGCAGTGGATGCGATGTAATCTATCCGCATCCACTCCCTTGATGAAACTGTATAAGACAACTCGAAGCGTACTGCTCAAGGTAATCTAGAAAAGGCTTGGTGATGATTGCACGGTGTATATATTAACACAGAAAAATGATAACGCAAGACTTATTGGCAGGGATTTTCTGAGGCAGGTGCTAATCCTAACGGTCGGGAAGTGCCAGCGCCTTCGCTTTCTTCTTGGTCGTCGAGCAAATTCTTTCCGCCCGGTCAAAGCCCCGTCAAAGCCCAGTAAACCATTATCAGTATTATGTGCTCATTTTGATAATAGAGACAGGAGTATTAAAACAAACATATTTTGTTCTTCTAATAACAATAATGATTATAAAAATGATAGTAAGACTATAATACTAATATTTCTTATTATTATTATCATTATTATTATTATTATTATTATTATAAGCTTAGAAGTCGCCTTAGGGCGAATATGCGTGCTATAAAACAGGACGTTAGGGGGAAAGTGTCGTTAAGGGGAAACATACCTTTCGCCCTAACGTTTCACCCACTGTTTTATAGCCCTTCCTGCTAGTTTTTTCATGTGCTACTTTGTTTGCACCAAAACAACACCCTGAGGGCGCAATATGAGTCGATTATACTATACCCCCATGTCAACAGAAGGAGATATCCACATGATAAAATGATGCTCTTATATGTTGAATGCTATAAAACTGCGCCTTAGGGGGAAACACGGTTTTTCGATGTTATTTTCTTAATTTGGGATTATGTCTAGATTATCTGACTTGAAACATCATTTTGAAACCAAAATACTCCTTACTGCCAAATCTGGTGATATGAGAGTATTTACTTAATTTTTAAGCTTAGTTTGTACCAAAATGACCCCTCTATTTCTGTCAACTTTCCAAAATAATACTTTCCAAAAATAATAATCGCTATTCGCGCATGCGCAGTAAGATACGACATTCGGCCGACCGTTTTCACGAACTCGTCCGAAAATGAGGCAAAGTCTTTAGAATAAGAAGATGATTTCTGGAATCATTCCAGCATAAATCGTAAGTATGTTTGTTTATTCATAACATTTAGTTCATGTATTTTACGTTCAGTTGTGGGTTTTGTTATGTTTGTGTGTTTTTATCATCTTAATTTAATCCGAACCTCGGAAATCCGAAACCGTCGCACCATGTTTAAAAATCCCAGTCCCATGCATGTATTTTTATGTCCTGTTTAACCAAGAAATCCGTCTGCTCAATTCGATAGAGAAACCATCCTTTTAACTATTACGGTATCCCTCTAGTAAACTAGCATGTTCATTTTACTAATGAAATGGTGGAGATTCTTTTAAGATTGCCGATCAGATGACCACGCTAGAGAGAAGAATTGTTTTTTTTTAATCTAAGAAGTAAGAACGGCCCCTTGAAAGTGAAACAGAGGAATTCGGTAACGCGTTACTTACTGATTTCGGTTTACGTGATACCAGTGGCAAATCGCCAATCCTAACAATTGATTTGACATGGACATGGTCACTCATGCCTCATGGTCATGGACTGTTTGTTATTATACTTCATTTTCTTTCATAACTTTATATAACCATGATTACAAGAGCACTGTTTCTCGATAAATTGTGAATAGTGAACAAAAAATTTGATTTGAAAATGAAATGCCTTTTGTCTTTTGAAATCGAAGAATGTGGCATATATTTATGGACCATTTACTTTGTAGATGTGGAATGTGGCTTTTTTATTTTTTATTGTGCAGTCTATTTTTTAGGTTAAACATTTGGCTATATCGTGGTTTGGTTTAGTCCATTAATGCAGCATGCTGTTAACCCCTTGTCTTGTAGTTGTAGGGGTGGGTTTAGTCCCCCGCCCCCGGGGGACACCAATTTTCACAGCACCAAACTTACGGCAATTTCGATGGATTTCTCGGTCTACTAATCTTGAATAGATTTCCTTTGTTTACGATGCGAAACTCGATTTGAAAGCAGGGATTTCTTGGGTTTTCTTTCCAATGGCACGCGTTTTCCCATAGAAACAATAATCACGGATATGGACAAGTATCATGATGACATATAGAGCTTTGCCAATTTTGTAATCGCAATAGCAAGATCACTAAATCAGTACTTAGTAAAACCATAAACTATAATATTTAGACAGATTTATAACTCGACTCCCTTTACTTACTCGTTAAATTAGGCTCCATCCTGTACAAACCTATGGATCGCCTTCCATAGAGTTGTACATGGCGGAGCCTATATTCGAGAGTTAGTATAGAGTTGAACTTCGCCAACTCTCTTTACTTGCTCGTGAAATTAGGCTCCGCCCTGTACAAACCTATGGATCGCCTTCCATAGAGTTGTACAGGGCGGAGCATTCATTCACGAGTAAGTAAAGAGAGTAGAAAACTTTAAAGGGACTTAGTAACATTGTCCAAATCCTCAAAATAAAATTGTAATTCTAGCGGTTCCTTTATACCTTGTTGTATTCGTATTAACAATAAAATCATGGGGCAGCTTTCGGTTTTTCAAATTTCCCTTTCATTACAAAGATATGTATGATTGAAGTATTTAGATAAGAAAATCTCCGGGCGAGATTTTCATCCCTGTACAAAGTGAATGCAGTGAGTTGGTGAATATCACCCAATATCACTTTGCATTTTCGCTCATTACTTGGCCATACATTGTCCATTTGACCTGAAATTTTCACACAATACCCTGAGGACATATGAGATAACAACAGTATACATTGCATCAACCATTCATCAGTTTTTGCACATCTCAACAAAGTTACTAGATCCCTTTAACATTGATTTTCATAATTACTTGTTGCAGTTTTTTACAGTGTCGGGGAGAGTGAGAGCGAGATATTGAGCAATGTTTTGCAGGAGTGTCTCCCATTCAAGCATCTTTTTTTTGCTAAATGGTTTTGCACCGGTATAGCAATCCTGAGGTCTTGAGTTCAATTCCCGTCAAAGCCTATTTTGCTTTGCTCACGTTCAATCAATTATAATGCTTCAATTCAATTCTTCAATAACATATGTTTGTTATAATTTGTATCCTTTTTGGTGTGCCAAGGAAGTGCTCAAGCTTTCAAGTGTTACAACAAGTGTTGAAACTGCAAGTGCTGCAAGGCTATATAGAGCTCCAAGAGACCAAGACCCAAGGTAATTTGTTTAATTTGTGATGATTGCAACATATTTTTTCCATAACTAGTAATTCTAGAGAACGCCAGCGTTCTAGGTCCAGCTAATACTGCCCCCGAATTACACATTTTATGTGCACGATAATTGTGCGTAAAATAATACGTATGATACAGTACGTACAATCGATGAGCGCATAAATATGTGATACAACTTTGGGGTAGATAAAAATGATGATTTTTCGCTCCATTCCGCATCAAAATGAGTGATTTATGCACCTCCTCGACTTCTGTCTCCATTCAAGCAGAGTTCAAGTACCACGCACGCCGAATAGATGGCAGATTTGATGCGCATGTGTGGTCATAGTCATACTTAGCACTGTGCACACCTACGAGGTTGCCTAGCTGGAATGTTCCCCAGGGAGTGGACAATGTGCACTTTGTGCACTGAATTGAGTGCAGTATGTATCAGATGTCCGGGGTAAAAATGTGTCGAAAGGAGGAACGTGCTCTATATAAGAAGCCACAGTTATTTTTTGTATAATATTTTAATTTAAACCTGCTGTCCTATATGTGACCTTACACCACAAAACGACTGTTATGTCGCTGTGATAGTTTATCTTTTTATTAGCTAAAATTGTTCAAAATATGAAATTTAGGATTTTGGTATTTTCTGAATAGGCATATTTTAATTTAGCTTCTGTAACATTTTGAGCGTCGGAAATCATGTTTAAATATTATGTTTCCATCTAATAAATGTGATCTTATTATAGCGCTTTAATGGAAACTGATCTTTTAAATGGCCTGTATCTCCCTTATTTCAAAAATGCACCAGCCATATTCCAAATCCTTGGCATTCATGTTGAAAGGGTTTGCTTAGTCCAAATATGACAAATTGTATAACATTTTAAAGGTAATTGCTTCTATTTTAATGTATATGAAAATCAGCAAAATCAGTTTTCCCGACTTATTGGTCGTTTTGTGGTGTAAGGTCACATATCATGTTGAATGAACAGTACCATGTGCACATGATATCCTTAGGTATGCATACAGATTAAAATTATGTGGATGTGGCGTGGCAATATTGGTAGAGTGCACGCTTTTCGATCATGAGATCCCGAGTTCAAACCCTGCCCACTGCATTTGTCCTTCAGCAAGACAATTTATCCACGATTGCTGCTCTCTACCCAGGTGTATAAATGGGGACCCGGTAGGAGGTGAAAGCCTTTATGTGAACGATCTTCTTGAGCCCATGAGCACTTGGAAGGAATGCTCCCCAGGGAGTGGAGATGGTGCACACAATGTTTACTGTTTTGCATTGTATCCTATGACTGGGGGTAATTAATATTATAATTCTAAAGCGCTTAGAGATGATTATCAATCATATTAGGCGCTATATAAATCAAAACATTATTTATTATTTATTATTGTATATTACCCCTGCAGTAAGGAGACCTTCTGTGTCCCGTCCCGGTGACCATCTCTACTCACATCCAGTACAGACACATACAATTGCCTTCAATCACGACCATTCAGTGTTGTATTTTGGCCTTCCATATTTTCCTCTTTATACATTTTTGTTTCTCACTCTATATCACTCTCACAGTGAGAAGACATCAACTGCAAGTCCACCTGACCAACCTGCTATGTCCCATCCTGGGTGATCATGTCTACTCACATCAAGTACAGTCAATCCTAGGTGTGCCCATGCTCATGGACCCCTTTAAAGTGCCTCCAAGTCAGACAATCCAGGTTAGTATTATATTATGTAGTCCAGGAGAATGTAACGCAATTTGTTCCAACATTTAACGTGACATGTTCAACAAGTCATGTCGGAATACAATTTAATTAAACATGTATTTCCCTAAATAGTTATTAAAATAGTCAATTTCATTATCAACAGTAAATATGCAAATTTGTTCTTTAGTTGTAACTTGTAATGTTAAAGGGGTATTCCGGGCCTGATAAAACCATTCGTTATTTGAATTAGCAGAACAAGACTGAGGAATAATTGGTGAAAATTTGATCAAAATCGGACAAGAAACACAGGAGTTATATCTATTTGAAAATCATGTAGTAATGAGCGATCGTTTCAAAATTGCCGCCATATGCAACATCATTCACGAGCAACTCGCCATGGCTTTAGTACATGAAAATGCACGTATTTCTCATTTTCGTTGCTAAAAATTAATTTTTCTCTGCTTGTTTTCACGAATTCATAGAAGAATGTCGATGGGCCTAACCTCATTGGAATTTGTAAGCTAATAAATTTGCTTTGTTATGAAGAAAATAATGGCTGCAGCTCGCAAGTGACGTCACGATCGATAGGAATTGCGAACGATACTAAAAATGGGAGCACAGTTCATCCGGTCATATCTTTTTTATTACTCTACCGTTTTGGCTCAGATTTTCGATCATGATTCTTCATATTCACCTCATTTTATAGCAAACATCACATTTCTGGGGTGGAATTCCCCTTTAATTGCATTGTTAGGGTTATTCATGTTGTTTGAATTCATACTGTTTTTTGCAATTTGTAATTGAACAGAAAAAAAACAATTCCAAAACTTAATTAACCTGTTCCCTTCGAGATTCTGAAATCAACCCACCCGGTTCCCGTAGTCAATGGGTTAAAAGGATTTGCAATTTGGATTTGTACAAGGCCATGTATGGAAGGAATGCTCCCCAGGGAGTGCAGATGGTGCACACAATGTGTGCTGGTTTACATTGTATCCTATGACCGGGGTAATGATATCATTGCAAAGCGCTTAGAGATGATTATCAATCATATTAGGCGCTATATAAATCAAGTGTATTATTATTATTATGTATAACTATTCAGTTTTATTTGTTTATCCCTTTTCTCTTTAGGTCCTGAAGGCAGACATGAGGAAGACGTTATCGCTGACCAATTGACAGGTGTCGCTCCTACCCCACTTCCTGCATCTTCACAGCATCATCACCCCTAACTGGAGGGGAGAGAAAGATGTTGAGCTCACAGCACCAGACCCCCCTATATTCAGTAGGACTCTTAAGCTGCTGGGTATGGAGGAAGAGCGTGATCCTATAAAATATCTGGGGCATGGGGGATGAAGTAGTAAAACCCATCTGCTTTTCCTCCATCTTACTTCATCATCACCATCGTTGACTATAAAGGGAGGGAAATAAGTTGGTAAAAGATCTGCAATATTAGGCCACAAGAGATACGAGAACTCGAATCTATGAGTGTATTCAAATCGCACTTGAAGACCCACTATTTCCCTCTGTAATTCATTGTTAAGTGAACATTATGCATTAAGTATTTGATTGTATAATTGTATTTGTTATGTTTTTGTATTAGCGCTATGATACCTGCATGAATAGCATACTTTAAATGACAATTATTATTATTATTATTATTATTATTGAGCTTGTGGCATCAGACCAACCTATCTTCAGTAGGACTCTAAAGCTGCTGGGGCTAGATAATAAGGAAGAACATGGTTGTAAAAAAATACCTCAAGCATTGAAGATGAGTAGCAAAATCCCCAAGCTATGTGGGGCCCCACACTTATTCCATAATTTTGAACCAGCCGTAAAAATAAATTAGGTTTTGGTTACTGAAATTCAGTTTGACCAAAACTGTACTCTCCTTACCAGAACTCAACTATCCCTTTAAGCTGTTATCAATGGATGATTTGTAAATCAATGAAAACCAAGTGTTCCAAGTGATTTGCCCATCTAAATTTTCCTCTATATCTTCATGAAAAATTTGTTTGAAACTGGTGTATTTTTTTTTATAGAGATATATACAATGCTAATGGCTCGTTCTTAAAGGGATAGTTGAGTTCTGGTAAGGAGAGTACAGTTTTGGTCAAACTGAATTTTAGTAACCAAAACCTGCATAGTTACATTACAAACTAATATAACTCGAAAGGAATACAACATTACAAATGACTTAGTAAAGATCCTGTTATCATTCAAAAGAGCCGTTAAAACTCAAGAGGGCGCTCTCTAAACACTCATCGGTTTGAACCATTTTGACTCAATTATTGTGCATGTGATGTTTCGATGAAATAGTGATTAGATAGCGAGGTAATCAACCACCCTTTAAATAGCTATTTTGTAACTTGTTTAAAAGAGGAAGCATTTTTATGCCTCCGTAACGAAGTTGCCGGATGCATTATGTTTTCGGGTTGTCTGTCCGTCCGTCCGTACGTATGTCCGTCTGTACGTCCCGTTCTCGTAATCGCGTTATCTCAAGAACGGATTGACAGATTCTGACCAAACTTGGTATATGTATGTATCTTGGGGGGACAATAAACTGATTAGATTTTGGGGGTCATGAGGTCAAAGGTCAAGGTCACTAATAGCTCATAATTGTGATACGTCAAGATCTAAAAGACAGAGTACCATCAAAATTGAGTTGACAGAATTCAATGTACATGTTGATTTGGGCTTGATAAATTGCGTAATGGCGGAGGCATCATTTTCGACTGCACGCAGTCGAAGATCCATCTAGTTTGTTTTTTTTACAGCTGGTTCAAAATTATCGAATGAGTGTGGGGCCCCACATTTATTATAAATGGCCATGTTTATGGATATTTCAGCCATTTCTGAACCGATTCTGATCAAATAAAGTTTATTCTGCATTAAAATATTATGCTCTTTCAAATTTTACACTCAGTTTTTCATTATCTCACTAAAAATAATTGTATGTAGCGCCCTCTCTACCAAAACTCAACTATCCCTTTAAGTAATGACGATGAACAGGTTTGGATATGTTCCCTATATTCAACACTACTCATTAATCTCTGCAATACCCCTAAACTGGAAAGCAGTTATAAGGCATAATTTCATTGAAAATGCTGGAGAACCTTTTGATGAATGATTTGATCTCTTTCTACAAGTTAAAAGAACCACAAAATGTTGATATACCATGTTTGTTAAAGAGCATTGCTCACCAATTTCTGATTTAAATCAGCAACATGTGATTATTACTTGTTCATTTACATTGGTATACTTACTGAAACATTCTATAATACATGTACATGTATTGATACATTCTGTAATACATGTATTAATACACTCTGTAATACATGTATTACATTAATTTGTCTATATGTCTATATTTGTCTATATGTAAAGAAGTTGATTATTAGTCTTTTGCGTTCAGATATTTAAAGCATTTGGTTGGTGAAGGAAGCTGGGAGTTTTGCAAGTAAATGTACATGTAGTTTTAATATGAGAGAGTGCAGGCAATCATACAAAATATCCCACTTAAAACAAAAAATCAAGTAGATTTTGGTTAAGATAAAAACTCTTTATGTCTTGATTTGTAACTTAGACTTTGGGAAAAAGAGGATTTATTCCTTTCTCGAACATTTCTGAGTGAAATCTTACAGACCAACTAATTAGCAAACAACGACTGTCATAATAGGTACATTAACTCAGCGCTGGATTGCCCGTTAACCCATTGAGAACGAAGACCACATATTTATTCCTAAGAGGAAATAAATCTCTATTGTATCAACAAATTGGCAATAGAGGAAACTTGATGTTTTGTGTAGACAAAATAAAATATGCACATTTGGCAATCCTGTCCAATCTTAAACGTTGCCAATTTGCACCTAAAATAGTGATCTTCAATCTGTTTATGTTGCCAATTTGACAATTCTCAGATTATTTTGCCTAAAATAATTCCTACAATGTATGAGCCGTCGCAACATTTAACTGTGACAAATGAGGGCTCATATTTTGCAATACACTTTTCTTTTTCTTTTGGTACATAATTCAGAACCCTTTCGTGATGTTTTGTCAGTTACCCAGTTGTGCGCGTTCTGTCCAATTAGATTTGCACATTTTTGAACGCGAGATCTGTGGATTATAATTGGCTGCGTCTCTTTCCGCGGTAGGGTTCCGGTATATATGCTACCTTGTGAAGGTCCAGATCACATTTTTAGCCACACTATACTTGCTAGTGCACTTAAATTATCTTTATTATTATCTTGACTTATTGATTATTTGATATAGGGTTGATACATTTCTCTGAATTATTCTATTTTGATATTCTCTAAAAAGTTATTATAATATTTGATTTTCTATTACACTTTCTTACTATTACGCTGAATTATTTATTCAAATTATATACTATGTTACTATTGAAATATGAATTTAAATAATTGCATTCTAATGTCTCCTAGGAACTGGCAGATTACAATGTACTTGATATCGCACTTAAATTTATATTACTATTATCTGGAGCTATTATTATCTCATAACTTCACCATAATAGCGAGTATCTCAGTTTGTTGTGTAACTTGCGTATGGTCTTGGGTGAGTATTTTTTTCTGTATACCGGGCCACGTAGTTCCAGTGTAGGCTGGCATTGCTCTGGCTGCTTGTGTGACGTGCAGATTGCACCATTTCAAGTATATTATATTGGTCTAGTGTGCAACAACACATGGAAGATAAAATAATTTCCTTATATAAGTTGCACGGGCAGCCAGGCTACAACATGATAAGTATCAAAATTTACTTAAGTCATGAGAATATTGCGCAGGGAATGAAATAATGAGCAAAAAACGTCTCTGAATGTAATTCCGTTATGGTGGAATTGCCCATATGTTCAAATCTTATTATATTACCAGAGGTAATGTGTGATATTTTACCACTTGGCAGTGTACATGTAATACAATTTTACTCAAATGTAAAGTTCAAGTATGGATTAGCTAATGATTACATTGACCATATTCCAACACTGCTTATTCAGAAGAGTGACAGTTGAACATCAATGCATATGAAAGTACAATATTCAATTACTCTCTTGCACAAGTTGGGGTAAATCATTGTAATATATGCTCCCCAGGGAGTGGAGATGGTACACACAATGTGTGCTGGTTTGCATTGTATCCTATGACCGGGGGTAATATTATCATTGTAAAGCGCTTAGAGATGATTATCAATAATATTAGGCGCTATATAAATCGAAACATTATTATTATAATTATTAATAAAGTTTGCAGGCTACTTTGTGTGAAATGACAAGTAGTTGTTTTCAGATTATTGTGTAACCAAAGACATTAATTTCATATCAAGAAACAGGTTGCTGCCTTTAAAGATGAGTCACATGAACTTTTGTCTCTGTAAATTGATTGAGGAATGAATGTGAAGATTTTGGGTTTATCTTTGTTATTTCATAAATTATCAATGCATTCATAGTACATGTAGCACATTTTGTTTGATTGTTACAATGTATCTTGTCCATACCAGAGTACTTTCAGACTGAATTTTCTTTTAAAATTTGAATTGTATTAATTTTGTCCACTCTGGAAGAAAACTGTGTCATCTATTATTCAATGATATATTATCATTATTTTTTTTGGTCCCAGAATATTAAGATAGTTTATAGTTCTGAAATGAATCATTTTGATATTCCTGGTTGTGTGTCTTGTTATTCCAACATTTAACAAAATGATGTATCACATCATGACATCTTGCATTGAATTTAAAAAAAAAAATATTAACTACTTTGGTGTGTATTTACATATATATGAGTGATCCATCCTTAGCTGATGAAGATGATAATAATGAGCATGATGGTGATGATGATATTGATGATAGTTATGTTGGGATATGATATGATTAACATGGCTATTATGATGATGATGATCATAAGATGGTTTTAATGATATTGATGACTATGATGATCACGATAATGGTTGATGATGATGATGATATTGATGATTGGGCTATAATAATATTATACAGATATTGACTGTCTAGAGGGGCAATATAGCATTTGAGATCCTCGAGGGAAGTTATATTTTTGTCGAGGGACATTATATTTTCCGTAGCGCCTAGCGCTGAGGAAAAAATATAGTATTCCGAGACAATTTCCATCTAAGAGAACTAGGCCTACCCCCTGGACAACTACCCTCTCCTGTTATTATCTATATCTCATGCGTTGATTGCTATGAGAGATACGCATTCGTTTTTTGTAAGTTGTTTAGGATTTGGACAATGTAAATAGATCCCTTAGCTACAACATCTTGAAATTACATTTACAATGACAATAATTTAATTTTAAATTCAATTTATTCCATTCTTGAACAGTATTATACAGTATATATAAATAACATGTTCATTACCCGTAAAACTCCGTGTATAAGACGCACTTTTTTTCCGTCGGAAAAATTTCAAAGTGGGGGGTGCGTCTTATACACAGGTATAGGAAAAAAAACACCTGTAGTCATGGTGAATGTGTATACACATGGTTTAGGGCATGACAAGAGCTTGTTGTCAGTTGAAGCATTCAGCAAGATATACCCTTTTCTCACACAAAAAATATGAGCAGTAATACTGCTGCTAATGAATATTCATACATTTGTGAGCAGCAGTACTAATTAAGTATGCAATTTTCTAACCAGTGGTTATAAGTTTTGCTCATAATTAGAAATAGTTGTTAGTAAATTTAGAAAATTGTATTATATTTAGTGAGTATTGGTGCTCATGAATATTCATGAATATGAATATGAATATTTATGAGCACCAGTGTTACTGCTCAATAAATGTGCAATTTGTGTACTAACCACTATTTTTATGTGAGAAAATGATGTTGATGAATGCTACATTCAACAATAAGCTATTGTCATGCCCTAGACCAGTGGTATAAGCATTCCAACAGCACTTCAGGGTCTTTTAAAAAAAATACAGGGTGTCCCAAAAAAAACGCTGTGAAAGTTGGGGGTGCGTTTTATACACGGGTGCGTCTTATTCACGGAGTTTTACGGTAATATCAATATAAATTCAAAAGATAAAATGCTCCACTAAAATAGAAACTGTACACTCGTATAAGATTTAATATTTCATATTCATTTACGATATCATCTATGATATTGTATGAACTAAACCCCTTAATCACATAAAAATAAATATTTCAATGTTAAAATTACTTATTTCATAATCAATAAGGAGTTTTAACCCTTTAAATATTGGGGTAGTCTGGGCATAATACGATGTATTAAATATAATCTGAACTGCCCTTTTCTGAAGTTAACATAAACTTAACATAACAGTAATTGATATGGTAAATAATCAAAGCATAACAAAAAATAATTGAAATACATCTTGAGTAAATGTCATTAGGCAATGAAGTAATTTAAATTAAATATCAATTGGGGGCTCCGGTACAGCGCCCCCGCCCCCAACGCCCCTAAACGTAATTTTTGGCCTGGGCTACCCCTCTACTGAATTAGTAATATTGTTTAGTAGGTTTAGTATTTAGCTCTGTGCCAAGAATGGCGCTTTTGTCCGGCAGGTAACGATAATTTCACTAAGCCACCTGACTATAATAACCTATCACCTATTGTGAAATCATTATTATATGAGAGCAAGCGAATTGAAATTAATAAGCTTAATTAAACAAATTATAATTATGTACGTATTACAAGTTTAATATCAATATTTTACCAACATTCAAGGGAGCAAACTGCACCCATTAACATATCGCCACAGTATGATACTGAGATCAATTACTTTCATGGCACAGCATATTACAGAGCATATTATTACTAATTTCGTAATCTGTATTACAAATACGTCACAGTTACAGACAGAATATAATTTAATTTGATATTACAATGGGAACGGTTATGAAACGTGACATACTGTAATCCAGTGTCGTCGTACCATGTATCTTGCTAAAGGATTATTATTATTAATTTTTTTTAAATCTCAGTTCGTTAGTGTGAACTTTTATAATTCCTTAACTGGCTTGCACACACACCTTGATTTATATTGTTCAATACGTATTATAATATAGGTAATTTTGTATGTACTGAATTATAATATCATAGTATTTCATCAGGTGATAGTCTGTACAATCAGCCTTAGTTTACTGAAGTAATTTTATGATAAATCCTCATCCCCGCCGAAGATAATTGATTATTAAGTTATAACCTATATATTAATGAAAAAGATAAGTGTAAGTTAAGGGGATTTCTCCATGACTGCCAATAAGTCTGCATTACCCTTTTTTGTATTGTGCAGTAAGGAGTATTTTGGTTTCAAAATGATGTTTCAAGTCAGATAATCTAGACATAATCCCAAATTAAGAAAATAACATCGAAAAACCGTGTTTCCCCCTAAGGCGCAGTTTTATAGCATTCAACATATAAGAGCATCATTTTTTTCATGTGGATATCTCCTTCTGTTGACATGGGGGTATAGTATAATCGACTCATATTACGCCTTATGGTGTTGTTTTGATGCAAACAAAGTAGCACATGATAAAACTAGCAGGAAGGGCTATAAAACAGTGGTCAATTCGTTAGGGCGAAAGGTATGTTTCCCCTTAACGACACATTCCCCCTAACGTGCTGTTTTATAGCACGCATATTCGCCCTAAGGCGACTTCTAAGCTTATAACCTATATATTAATTTTTTTTTTGTCAGGTTAGTGAAATATGATGCACGTAAGCATCCCTCCCGAACCCTGATTGACCCTGGTCAAAATGGTCATTTTTGGAAATCTGGACATCGAATTTTCAAGAAAATGCAAGTGGCTGGTAACGTGCTAGGAATACATACTCCTATTTAGTTTGCTGCAACATAAAACAATTATGGGAAAGTCCGATTTTGAAAGAAAAAAAATTTAAAATTAAGAGTACATCATAGTAAACATCCTCTGTGAATTTGAGCCAATTCCAATCATTTAAAAAAAAGTTATGGCCGTTTTCTATATTATCCACTTGAGAAAATCGTTAAAATTGGCTGGAAAATCTTCTTTTTGCCATATCTCAAGAACCAAATGACCAATTGACACCAAACTCGGTATATTCATGTATCTAGGGGGATAGATGAAGGGTTGTGATTTTAAGGTCATTTGGTCAAAGATCATAGGTCACATGTCACAGGTTTCCATTTGCGTGATTTTATATCTGGCAAATGTATGTGTTATAAGATAAGTTATTTTCTCAGCCAATTACTTGTATTATGCAATAAATTATATATATTTCCGTTAAACATGAGTTGCTAATCATTTCTATATGTCTCATTTAGTTACTTCTGCATTCTCAAAAAAAAATATTTAAAGGCTGAGACAGGTTTTTTTAAAAATATTTTCGCGAAAAATTCTTTAATTCACCTGAAATTCACACTGGGGGCTTATAAAGGCATACCGAATAATTGTCCAAGGTTCCAGCAATTGTTTTGTAATAGTCACAGTAAAAAAAACGTCGGAATTAGTAATCTCGAGTATATTGTGTAATATACTTTAAGCGCGCGGTTACTGATTATTAGTAATCTCGAGTATATTGTGTAATATACTTTAAGAGCGCGGTTACTGATTATAATTATTTAGTATCAGTACTATTAGCCGTGTCCGATTTGTAATACAGATTATACAATTATATAATTCGTTCAGTCTACTATAACGTAAAAAATATATAATAAGCTTAGAAGTAGCCTTAAGGCGAATATGCGTGCTATAAAACAGCACGTTAAGGGGAATTTGTCGTTAACTTGGGGGAAACATACCTTTCCCCCTAACGTTATCATGTGCTACTTTGATTGCACCAAAACAACACCCTGAGGGCGTACTAGCTATGTCAACAGAGCGAGATATTCACATGACAAAATGATGCTCTTATATGTTGAATGCTATAAAACTGCGCCTTAGGGGGAAACACGGTTTTTCGATGTTATTTTCTTAATTTGGGATTATTTGGGATTATATAAATGCGTTTCACGAAGCTCATGACAACTTGTCATCGAAAAAAATTGTTTTAATCTTTTATGGACGAGCCTGAATGTATAATCTGCCAATACAACAAGAAGCCAGCAAGAACCAAATGATGATTGATGGCCGTAAGTTTTTATCTTATTTTGTGTTTAATGTGTGATTGTGAGTTTGCATGCTATGTCATTCAGCTATTATATGTCATTGTTATCGACCTTACATATTATTTGTTGACAAACTATGTAGAAAATCGTTATATTTCAATGAAACCCTTCGATATTGCACTAGAGCGGTTATCGAGATCGCACCCCGCCGAAACTCTGCGGTGGCTACTATGTCCAAAAACCCGTCTCCCTGGCTATAAACGCGAAATAACATTAAACCTCCTTCACTCCTTGACCTTGTCCTTGCCCTTGATCTTACTCGAGTAAGACTAAACTCTAAAATTTAACACCTTTCTTTGTCATAACTTGCAGCCATGATATGGTAGACTGTCTCTGGTCTACAATTACAAAGAGCATTGTAATTGCCCTTGACCTTGTCAAAGACTTTGACCTTTGTGTCGTGAGTTTGCAGAACGCCAGCCTAATAAATTGTGCTAATACTTAATAGTAATACTAATAGTATACAACTAACGAATGGGCTTCTTGTGATAGTCAAATCTATTACCGAGGTGGGCTCAAAATGATTATTACCCGAAGCGTAGCTGAGGGTAATAGTCATTTTGAGCCCACCGAGGTAATAGATTGCCTATCACAATCAAGCACATTCGTTAGTTGTTTTATATCACTCATCAATATCAGTGATTGTGTTCAGCTTATAGCAAAATAAGTGATAATCTCTGAATATTTCATAAAATCGCTTGTAAATTTTGATATAAAAATCAATCGACATTAATGAAGCCAGTATGAGCCTCCAGAACCATGGCGCATCTAATACGCTTAAAGTCATTGTTATTTTGTGCACACAATCACAAAGACGCAAAACTGAGTGCGCACCAACGCGCTGGCAGTTGCGCACATACGCGATGAATGCGTGCTAGCGCTCCCACGGATGTGCTTATTGGCTGTCTTGGCGTTCTTCTTCCCAGGGTGTTAGTTTTTACCAGCAATGTCAATCACGTGACTAGAACGTGTGCGCCATAGAGTACTGCACAAATTTGATCGCGTGTGCATTTTGCTTAAACACATGATCTATGGGACGAATGCGTAACAAACTTTTAGTGTTAATTTTTTGCTAACAGCCCGGTCACATGATTGCGCGGGGATTGCGCGTGTTGTCCAAAACTATCATTTGTCAAATACAATGGTAAAACGATCTTATGAGGGATATAATAATAATTAATAATTTTAATATTATTATAAATTTATATGCCACGAGTATAGCCACTAAACAAGGGTTAGGTTTATATGTTATAATGGTATAGTATGCAGTTGGGCCTAGTAATACACAATGTTAATTGTTATGTGATGTAAAGTGTAATTGATTAACTTGGCGCTAGATAAAATTGACAATTTTTCGCTCCATTCCAAATCAAAATACGTGATTTCTGCACCACCTCGAATTCTCTCCGAGTCGTATCGCGACTTGTGACGTTGTGTTAATTAGCCTTTGCACTATCATATCAGTGGCAGCACGGCTAGTATGCTCCCCAGGTAGTTGAGATTAAATACCAGTGACAGTGTGTCACTTTAAAAAAACGGCGAGTGCATCTGCACTCCCATGCAGGATACTCATACTTCACAACTAGCTTGATGCGTTGACTGAAGTAAGCGAACAAAACTAATTCAATATACTAAATCCTAAAATAACGTACAGTCGTACAAGTTGAAGTAGTACTACTAGTAGACAGAAGTACTAGTACACATTTAATTCCTATTTGAGAATTTTAACAGATATGATCATTAGACAACATTCAATGCTAGTGTTATTTCAGTCATAAATTATTGAAATTCTGATATGTATTTTTATTGTTCTACTATCTCATTCAATTTACAGGAATCAAGCCGAAAATCAAATCTTTCTACAGAAGATATCAAGATTCTTGCTAATTTTGTCAGCGAAAATTATGATGACATATTTGGGAGAGCAGATCGGCCACAGGTAAGCAGGGAAAACAATGAAATATATATATCACTTTATCAGGGACTACTTTTTAAGCCATGCCTGCACAAAAATTGATTTAAGTTAAAGGAAGTTTATTGGGCATGGAATGTCTTCTACAACATCTGTACATTGGACATTAGATATTTAACTTGTATAATTAAATCAACTTTTATAGAGAAAGGCGCAGGATCACGCGAAGTGATGCAGCTTTTTTTTATTAATTAAATTCAAACATAGAGGAAACTGACTAGAAATATTTGAGTGATTAAAAGTGAGCAAAGAAAAATAGGCTTCGCCGGGAATCGAACCCGAGACCGCCGGATTGCTAGACCGGTGCTCAAACCATCAAGCCACGAAGACTTTATATGGTGGGCGTTCCCATGAAACCCTTTTCAATGCTCGATTAGTCAGAAGCTATATAAACTGGGCCAATTGATTTAATTATTCTTGGGATTGGCCCAGTTTATATAGCTTCTGACTAATCGAGCATTGAAAAGGGTTTCATGGGAACGCCCACCATACAAAGTCTTCGTGGCTTGATGGTTTGAGCACCGGTCTAGCAATCCGGCGGTCTCGGGTTCAATTCCCGGCGAAGCCTATTTTTCTTTGCTCACTTTTAATCACTCAAATATTTCTAGTCAGTTTCCTCTATGTTTGAATTTCATTTTTATTAATGTTAACATTGTAAGTGTAACATTTGTATATTTTTCTTGACAGAAATACAAGTTTGATAGTGGCTGAATTGCTGGCCTATTGGAAGTTCTGATCCAAGATCATACATCATGTACCTCTCTCTGTTCATCAGGCCCAACTTCCCAGCCCACTTTCTTGGCCCCAATCTTTGGTAAGAATTAAAAATTAAATGTTTTACATTTACATCACAGTCATACATTTAAATGATAACATACATGGATATTTCCATATATTAGATGATGGTACAGACAGCAGAGATTACCTGTGAACAGTCATTGTTGGATATTTCATAATTCATTTTTGTGTTATATGTATCTCAGACCATTTACATTTATTTGCCAAGGGTTACTTTGCAAGCAAGCCTTCATGAAGAGAGCATGCTAGAATTGTTTTGCAAAATTATGTAAATTTATAAGGGCTCTTTTTGGTATTTGGGGGAGCTAAAGAGCCCTTTGTTCCCCTCTCCTCTCCCATATTTCTTCCTGCATTATGCATATTGAATATAATTATGATACCGCATTGGCTTTTGATTTAAATAGAATATCTCCTTTTTTAATTTCTTTTTAAAATTAGAAATGCTGAGATTCTGGGCACATCACGTTGATCTGTCATAAAGACCAGTCATCGCACTTGCAGGTCCATCCATCCAGGCACGCATGTATGTTGAACTTCAGAAGGACAGTCTTCGAAAAGGTGTAGAGGTACATTATTAGAGAGACATTTGACACTTTTGTTATTCTAAACTTTTGTATTTTAGTTAATGGGCAATTCCAAGCAAACGCCGTGACGGTCAGAGGGTGTTTCTCACAATGAAAGTCCAAATAACTCATAAAATCTAAATATCTAGAACCAACTTTTGATATGCATCTGTTACCACTATCCTACCAATAATTTACAATAGGAAAGAAAACCAAAATTCCCAATAAATTATGAATTATGAATATCAATATCTGCCGTAACACCGTGATGGCAAAAAGACATGGGTTTCTTACATGCTAAGAAACTAAGTAAACTCTGTGAACTACCTGAACATTTTGCACTTTTGTCACATTGATTCTTTGTACTAGACATCAAGCTAGAACATCCAAATAAAAATGTAGAAAAAATCCAAAGTTAATAGTAAATATGATATCATAAATGTATCTATGCACTGTAACGCCGTGACTGTAACGCCGTGACTGTAACGCCGTGACCTCTGAATTGTACATGTTATATATATGGGAGATATTAAAGAGATGAATAATATGATATAATTTTAATGTAGTGATCCAGAATCAATAAAGAACTAGATGAATGGGTGATATAACCAAGATGCTATTAAATGATCATCCGCATGACACAAATTTGCAGCACAGCGCCCTCTATTGATCAAAAAATCTTTTAGGACATAATTGAAATTCTTATCTATTTCAGAAGTTAGTTAATGGAACCATCAAATATTAAAACCAACATACATACTTAAATGTAACAATGAAATATGAGACCTTTGACCTTGTTTCTCAAAATAACATACAAATGTTTAATTTTTGGTCTGCACAGTGCATATTTGCAAGTGATTTGTTTCATGTAACATGATTTCAGAGTTAGTAAATGTTCGTTTTTGAATTGGTAATTATCCGAGTGACCTTTGACCTGTGCCCCAAACAGTTTCAGAAAATTGTCTTTTACCTACAGTACTCTTTCTAACATTGATTCTGGAACTTAATTGTGAGAACAAAAAACAACAATATTTTGACCTGTTGACCTATGACCTCCCATGATCCCATTCCCTAATCAGGTCATATACTTCACTGGATGCATACCAGTATTATTATCATGTTATCCTTCAAGGATTCTCAAACTATCTTGATAATAATATAATTTTTGCATATTTGTTAGCTATGTGACCTTTGACCTTTGACCTCATGGACCAAAATCATATCCAATAATCTGTACCTCTAAATACATGGATTGTACAAAGTTTGAACGAAATCCATCCAACGATTCTTGAGATATTGCAAAAAAAAGAACACTGATGTACAGATGCACATACAGACAGACGGACGTACAACCCATACACATACATGACTCGGGTAACTTTGAGATGGAAACATTATCAACTGACCCTATTCATATAATTATAGCATGAGCAATGCCCAAGCATACCTCCAATAAATATCTTACACTATTTGATTATGTCTACTGTGTTATGTCAATGGGAATCCAGTAGGTAGCGTCACGGCGTTACACAAAACGTAACGCCGTGACCAAATTGATATTGATTATATTAATAAGTGGTAAAAGATAATGCTGCTATTCAGCATGCATATTATAGCCCTATGGGCTAATACAGAGAAAACAAAAAATTATTTCATTCCCATTCATATTTTTCCAGAAATATTAAAAATATCTGTTTTTAGTGTAACGCCGTGACATATTGATGACTGTAAATGAGACAGTCACTGAAGCGGAACGAAGAGCGAAAATGACGAAATCGATGTTTATCTGAAAAACTGAAGCAATGATCCTATCAACACTGAAATAAAATTTTATGAAAACTCCTTTTCGCAGTTCTTTTATGCTTACTATTTAATGGAATGTTTTGTGAAAATAACTGAAAATTAATTTATGCTATATATTAACAATAAAATGATAGTTTACAATTTTTTTTTTCAAAAACAAAATGCATTTTTGGAAAGTTCAATCTTTTAGCTTTCATTTGATACCAAATTTGTTATGGTACAACGAATTTGAAAATTCAGTGGTTATGTCAATGTTTGCTTGGAATTGCCCTAATACAATACACGATTTTATTCTATAAGCTCAGAATTTGTGTCAGATAACAGGATTAAAATGCTATGCTGAACATGTACAAATACATGTTCTCTATTGCCTAGTCCCAGACGTTCATTTAAATGTTTGTTATTAATTTGGCCGTTTATAATGAGGTAAATTTGAAAGTCCTAGTTGAATTTAGTTGAATTTAACAAAGATTATCATTCACTTTATACAACCCTGTTCCTTATTTGCTTTTTCTGTTGTTAAATTTTTTATTTTGTAGCTTGTTTGTTATTTTGTTTAATAATAATTATTTTTAGTTAAACCAATCATTGACAAGTGTCCACAAATTATTTATTCTATAAAAAAAATATTGTGAACTGTAGGAGATTATGATAATGAGCAATTTCTTGGATAATATCCAAGGTCATTAGCAGTTTACTTGATCATTCCATACAGTCTTCCAAGATATGCTAGACTAAAATTAATAAAGCGGCAGGGTGATATCTTTATGAATTGCATAGTTAACATGCAAAATTTTGAGCTCGCTCTTTCCTTTGTCTGCTGATTGCATTTAATGGGCACTATTTTGTTTATTTTTTCTTCATCTGCAGATACTGGCCACTGCTGTGCAACCTCAGGACATAACTGGATGGGATGAGCTTGTAGGGACTCGCTTCACAGTCTGAACATCAGACTAGCCATGCATGTACAACAAACCATCGATACCAGCTTGGTAACTCATCCACTTCAGAGGAAAAGCTAGACCGATGTTAACAAAACAACTTGGAACCACTTCCTTACTCTGGCCTAGCGTTTACTTTCGCCCAGATAACTGTCTCTTTGTTCCAAGCTCTCTTCATGTCAGGTACATTGACTTTTGGCAAAACATCACTACTCTCTTTCTACCTCTCATCCAAAGAACACCTTCGCCTTCTACCTCCTCTTTGACATCGCCATGTGCAGTTACCATCTGACTCACATGGGCATCGACAACCATGGATTGTAAACAGGGCTACAATCCATGCCTCACTCACACACCTGTAATAGGGGAGAATCTGCCGACCAACATGGCCAAGCCTGCTTACGGTAAGCTTCTCCACATATTTTGTGAATTTACTTTATCAGTATTTTGGTTTATACTGTTCTATTCATTCAGCATTGGTTCGGAAAACATTTTGGCTGGGGTCTATGCCTGCTAGATGTATACCAAAAAAGTCTTGAACACGTTGGAAAAAGTATAATTTAAGCATCAATTATTGATGGATCGGTCTTGTGTAAGGTTAGAAAGAGTTCTTGAAAAAGAAATATGGAACCCTTGAATTAAATCCTATGCTTGATTTTGTATCACGAACAGATAAATATATTATCACTGATCATTGCTTTGTCATCATTAATTCTATATGAGCGGTTAACATCATCAGGGTGCCCCTAGTAGACTCTACTGTGCGCCACAAGTGTCTAATGACAGATGTGCTCGCGCTATAAATTTATAGTTATTATTAGTATTATTATATGCTTTTTATAGGCTCATTTACATTGTAATTGTGCAAATTTACATCTGATTTTAATTTTACTTTGACAAATTAATTACTTTACAGATGTGCCGCATGCTCCAAGCAAGCCACAAGTCACTGCCGTTAACGCAACCTCAGTGACCCTCAAGTGGCGACCACCAACAGAAGACGGTGGCTCTCCGATCACTGGCTACGTCGTCCAGAAGAAGGAGCGACTTGCCCTTCGTTGGACGCCGGTGAACTCCACTCCGACCACCGAGGCCATCTTCACGGTCACCGGACTCATGGAGAAGTCCGAGTACGAGTTCAGGGTATATTTGGACAGCCCAGCGAGTCGACCGAGTCTGTGCTGGTCAAGCCTCCATATGGTAAGGCCATAAAATGGACTTTATTTTGCTCACAAAAGTGAGTAATGTGATACAATGCTAATGATAAGTGCTTATGTACAAAAGTACCAAGAAAGAAATATGGAACCCTTGAATTAAATCCTATGCTTGATTTTGTATCACGAACAGATACTACTCATTAATTTCTGCAATACCCCTTAACTGGAAAGCAGGAAAGCAGTTATGAGGCATAATTTCATTGAAAATGCTGGAGAACGTTCTGATGAACGATTTGATCTCTTTCTACAAGTTAAAAGAACCACAACATTTTGATATACCATGTTTGTTAAAGAGCATTGCTCACCAATTTCTGATTTAAATCAGCAACATGTGATTATTACTTGTTCATTTACATTTCAGTTGTGTGGTATACTTTCTGAAACATTCTGTAATACATGTATTGATACATTCTGTATATATATTTCTTCGCACGGAGTAAAATTATATTAAAGGGGACCACCGGGCAAATAACAACACATTACTACATGTTTTGGTACCGTTTTGTGATATCAAATAGATACCTAACATTTTGCAAAGGGTTGAGTAATTCATAAAAAAAGCAATTAATTTCCACCACTTATGGAACCACTACTATTTCCTGGTTTGCGAGTGCGCCAATTCTACTCACGCGTACGTTTGTAGGCAATATAATTCTGAGCGATTCGCTTGCTGCACCCGCGGTAGTCTACACAATTCAGACCGCATAAACGCATGCTTTAGAATGGTGATGCGGTTTCCAATTTTTTTTTTTTTCTGCAAACATATTTTTGTGAACTTGTTGATGGAATGGAATACTAAAGATGTTACCTTTCTATTATACAAATATTAGTTTTGGGTGGTGGTACCCTTTAATAAGAGAAATGTCTTTTGAAATTACTACTCCAAAACATAGATCAGAGTGAGTGAAATATTCATTCATTATCCTATTAACTATCAACCATTCATTCAGGTCTTTCCAAAAAGAGATCACTGTTACGGTACACATTTAAGAAAAAGATGAGTAATTGTTTGTAAATATGAATGTTGCAACAGTTACACATTGGGGACGATTTTACTCCTATCTTAAATAAAAATTTGTTTGTTGAGATTATCCTATGAAGAAATTTGTATTGAAAGTTCAGGGTACCACCACCCAAAAATCATATTCTTATTAAAGATTTATAGGTAACATCTGGAGTATTCCATTACATCAACAAGTTCACAAAAATATGTTTCCAGAAAAAGAAAAAATACTTGGAAACGCATCACCATTCTAAAGCATGCGTTCATGCGGTCTGAATTACGCAGACTGCTATGTGTGCGGAGCGAATGAATCGCCCGGGAATCTATTGTTTACAAACGTGCGCGTGAATAGCTGCATTAGCGCACTCGCAAATGGTTGGCCCGTATGGAACCAGTAAATAGCAGTGGTTCTGTAAGTGGTGGAAATTAATTGCTTTGTTTATGAATTACACAACCCCTTGCAAAATGTTGGGTATCTATTTGATATCACAAAACGGTACCAAAACATATAATGAATAGCTGCATTAGCGCACTCGCAAATGGTTGGCCCGTATGGAACCAGTAAATAGCAGTGGTTCCGTAAGTGGTGGAAATTAATTGCTTTGTTTATGAATTACACAACCCCTTGCAAAATGTTGGGTATCTATTTGATATCACAAAACGGTACCAAAACATATAATAATGTGTTGTTCTTTGCCTGGTGGTCCCCTTTAAGCTGTTATCAATGGATGATTTGTAAATCAATGAAAACCGAGTGTTCCAAGTGATTTGCCCATCTAAATTTTCCTCTATATCTTCATGAGAAATTTGTTTGAAAATGGTGTAATTGTTTTGAGAGATATATACAATGCTAATGGCTCGTTCTTAAGTTATGATGAACAGGTTCGGATAAGTTCCCTATATTCAATACTACTCATTAATTTCTGCAATACCCCTAAACTGGAAAGCAGTTATGAGGCATAATTTCATTGAAAATGCTGGAGAACGTTCTGATGAACGATTTGATCTCTTTCTACAAGTTAAAAGAACCACAAAATTTTGATATACCATGTTTGTTAAAGAGCATTGCTCACCAATTTCTGATTTAAATCGGGAACATGTGATTATTACTTGTTCATTTACATTTCAGTTGTGTGGTATACTTACTGAAACAGTCTGTAATACATGTATTGATACATTCTGTAATACATGTATTAATACACTCTGTAATACATGTATTACATTAATTTTAGATAGCCACTTGTCTATAAGTAAAGAAGTCGATTATTAGTCTTTTGCGTTGAGATATTTAAAGCATTTTGTTGGTGAAGGAAGCTGGGAGTTTTGCAAGTACATGTAGTTTTAATATGAGAGAGTGCAGGCAATCATACAAAATAATCCCACTTAATAACCAAATAAATCAAGTAAATTTTGGTTAAGATAAAAACTCTTTATGTCTTGATTTGTAACTTAGACTTTGGGAAAAAGGGGATTTATTCCTTTTCTCGAACATTTCTGAGTGAAATCTTACAGACCAACAAATTAGAAAACGACTTTCATAATAGGTACATTTGTACTCAGCGATGGATTCCCCTTTAACCCATTGAGAACGAAGACCACATTATATTTATTCCTAAAAGGAAATAAATCTCTATTGTATCATCAAATTGGCAATAGAAGAAACTTGATGTTTTGTGTAGACAAAATAAAATATGCACATTTGGCAATCCTTTCCAATCTAAAACGTTGCCAATTTGCACCTAAAATAATGATCTTCAATCTGTTTATGTTGCCAATTTGAGAATTCTCAGATTATTTTGCCTAAAATAATTCCTACAATGTATGAGCCGTCGCAACATTTAACTGTGACAAATGAGGGCTCATATTTTGCAGTATACTTTTCTCTTTCTTTTGGTACATAATTCAGAACCCTTTTGTGATGTTTTTGTCAGTTACCCAGTTGTGCGCGTTCTGTCCAATTAGATTTGCACATTTTTGAACGCGAGATCTGTGGATTATAATTGGCTGCGTCTCTTTCCGCGGTAGGGTTCTGGTATATGCTAGCTTGTAAAGGTCCAGATCACATTGTTAGCCACAGTATACTTGCTAGTGCACTTAAATTATCTTGACTTATTGATTATTTGATACATTACTCTGAATTATTCTATTTTGATATTCTCTAAAAAGTTATTATATTTGATTTTCTATTACACTTTCTTACTATTACGCTGAATTATTTATTCAAATTATATACTATGTTACTATTGAAATATGAATTTAAATAATTGCATTCTAATGTCACCTAGGAACTGGCAGATTACAATGTACTTGATATCGCACTTAAATTATTATTACTATTATCTGGAGCTATTATTAGATATATATATTATATTATATTTTACTTTCCATTACACTTACTTACTATTACGCTGAATTATTTATCCAAATTATATACTATGTTGAAATATGATTCTCAATAATTTAATTTTAATGTTGTTCATTATACTATTTTACTGCCCTGCGCTGGCAATTATATGCCAGTGTCCTGGGTTATGTATTTCTTTTTATTTTGTTGACGAAATTTGACTAATAAAGTGATGATTTTAAAAACCTATAAGGTTCTTGATGTTTTTTAATTAGGTGCTCTCTATTCAAGCTGTGCTTTTAGAGATGTTCACCTCCAATTATATTGTTATTGAAAATATTTGGAAATAAATGTTGTATTGAACTTGAACTAAATGCCAAGTGTAGGCCTACTTATTGTTCTCCCTGTCATGATCGAAGGGGAAATATGAGATGCATTGTCACTATAGAGGGAAATATTTATTTATTTATTTATTTATTTATTTTGTTTTGTTATACATTTCAAACTGATCAGCAGCAGTGCTGAAAGGATCAGTGTACATTGAACTTCAAAACATACATACTATAAATAATACAATATAATTGAAATATAAACATGCATTATTGTCACTAAGAGGGGAAATATGAACTTATAATTCCCCTTTGTCACTTTTCACTAAGAGGGGAAATATGAACTTATTATTCCCCTTAAAGGGATCTAGTAACTTTGTTGAGATGTGCAAAAACTGATGAATGGTTGATGCAATGTATACTGTTGTTATCTCATATGTCCTCAGGGTATTGTGTGAAAATTTCAGGTCAAATGGACAATGTATGGCCAAGTAATGAGCGAAAATGCAAAGTGATATTCACCAACTCACTGCATTCACTTTGTACAGGGATGAAAATCTCGCCCGGAGATTTTCTTATCTAAATACTTCAATCATACATATCTTTGTAATGAAAGGGAAATTTGAAAAACCGAAAGCTGTCCCATGATTTTATTGTTAATATAAAGGAACCGCTAGAATTACAATTTTATTTTGAGGATTTGGACAATGTTACTAAGTCCCTTTAAGCCTGGCGCAGAGCCGACTCGACCCGATCCGACTGGTTTTAATCAGGCTAGAGTTGGGCCCGGTCGGTCGGAGCAGATTTATCGTGTTGAATCGGCCCCAACTGGCATCCGACTGTCTCTCGACTGGCAAAATATGTGTCGCGAGGCACTGAAAACTGAGCCGATCGGAATGACAACCAGTCGAGTCGGCTCTGTCTGCGCCGGGCATTATGGTCACTTTTCACTAAGAGGGGAAATATTAACTTATTATTCCCCTTATGGTCACTTTTCACTAAGAGGGGAAATATGAAATTATTCTCAAGTTCAACTGTTCAAGTTCAGTTTATTTCACATCACATTAAAAATACATCAAAATATACATCAAAATATATATACATAGGGAACAGTATAGAAAACAGTATTCAAGAGTATAAACAAACATCTAAAACATCTACACACAGCTATACAAGGACATGATAAAATCATAATAATAAGCCGTAGAGGATGTGAGGGAAAGGCAAAGGCCATTGGCCTGTCAAGGCCTTTTCCCTTTTTTAAACTACAACTTATTGAAATAAATATCAAAATTAATTACAAAAACACACGTAAAAAGCAGACGTTTAAATTATGGATCTATTGTAATAACGTATAATTCAATAATCCTTTATACTTCCTTTTAAAATTACCTAGAGTTGGACACTGTTCGAGTTCATCAGGCAAATCATTCCACACTATCGCACCTTGATAACTAATAATTGATCTAGAAAATTTATATTTACAGAACGGAGTATATATTTTATATGTGAGTTCCTTGTTTTATACACATTTACATCCCTATTATATTTAAAATATCCATCAAAAAGGGGAGGTAATAATTTTTTGAAATATGAATACATAAAACATGCAGTCTGCAATTTATTTATGTCATATACATTTAATATTTTCAATTTCAAAAATAAATCATGTGTATGTGCTAAATAATGTGATTTAGTAATCGCACGGACAGCCCTTTTCTGTAATAAAAACAATCTATTCAATAAATAAAATGAGCAATTGCCCCATACAATATTACAATAACTTAAATGTGATAAAACCATACTATTATATATATTCACTAACATTCGCAAAGGCAAAATATATTTCAAATTATTTAATACTCCAACTATTCTCGAAATCTTTAAAGAAATATAACTAATATGCTCATTCCAACTTAATTTTTCATCTATAAATACACCAATAAATTTAGTACATTTTACTTGCTTTATTACAACCCCATTTAATTGAATATTTATCAAATCTTCATTAATATCTAAATGATGTGGTCTAAATATTATATAACATGTTTTACTGTAATTAATTTGGAGTCTATTACATGTAGCTATAAACCATGATTGCACTTTACCCATTTCTACATTAATTACATCATTTAAATGTTCTAAATCTTTACCCGACACATATAGGCTAGTATCATCAGCAAACAAAAGTACAGATAAAACATCACTTACATATTGCAAATCATTAACATAAAGCAGAAACAAAAGAGGTCCCAGGTTAGATCCCTGAGGTACACCAACAGAAATATTTCTACACTGTGAATTATGACCATCTATACATACATACTGTGTCCTATATAACTTTGAAACCATTTTAATGCGATACCTCTTATTCCGTAAAAATTAAGTTTTTGTAATAAAATAGAATGATCAATACAATCAAATGCCTTTGACAAATCTAAAAAAAGTCCTATAACTGTTTCTTTTTGCTCAAGGCTTTGGCAAGTTTATCTGTAAAATCAATGAGGGCATGATTAGTACTATATCCTTTTCTAAATCCAAATTGTTTACTGTATAAAATATTGTGTTTATCAACAAAATGTATCAATTTATTGTATACAATCCTGCTAGTAAGGTCTTCATGTACAGATAGGCCGGTTCTCTTCAGATTTCTCTTCACTTTCATGATTTCGATTTTTTTCTTGTAGGAGCACAGCTTGATGAGAATGGGTCTCGGTTAAGATGTCTTGTTTCCACTTCCAGGACCCGAGACACGAGGCTTCCCCGATCTATGGCTGCTTTCGATGTCATCCGGCGAGAGTGAGCAGGGAAGGTTTGAATTGAGCGCTTGGATGACAGCTCGGTCAGTGTTTTCTCCGACCGCTTCTGGAACCCCATACAGCCTGATGGAGTTCCGTCGATTATGTTGTTCTGCATCATGTAACGTGTTCTGCATGGCATCGATGTGGTCTTTCATCTCGCTGACTGATTTTGACAAGGCTTTCACTTCTTGGGCTTTCTCATCTAGTGAGTTCTGCATGGTTAGTAGAATTCCATCATGATTTTCAAGTCTATTTTCGGTTTCTAAGATGCGTTTAGAGAGATGTTCCTTCACTTCAACGATTGTGTTTGCGACAATCTTTGCTACACAATTCTGAAGTAGCTTTGTGAAGTCAGTATCCTGTAGTAGTTGTTTTATAAAACCCGAGAAATCAGACTGCGCACAGTTCAAGCTTGGTTTTGACTTGTCTGATTTCTTTTGGCTTGAGGGTTGTTTTTTTGAAGACTTTTTCCCTTTAATCTTCTGGCTTGTGGATGCAGATGCAGTTCGTTTTGATGTTCTTGTGTTTGCACTTGCAGGTGTATTCATGATTTCAGTTTCAACATCGTAAGAATCGTCAAGATTTGTTGTCACATTAACAGTGTCGGCCATGATGATCAATATTAAAAGTTTATTCAAATGCAAACGGACGTAAATTCATATCATACGAGTCAACTGAAAAAACATGCACTTTGCGTGATCAACGTATTGTATTGCATATACATGTACGTACTAACTCACGATGTAGTGTGTGGGACTACGTAGGTCGGCTGGCAGCTAGTCGGTGTCATTATTCAGTTCATTATTCAGCTTAAAAATCAAGATTCATGATATTCGTTACCGTAGATGCTCCAACCAAGCTAACTCATAACTCCTTGCTCCAACCAGGCCATTGAAGATGGTGTTAAGACGTTGTTTAGAGCATTTCCTTGATGATATATAAACATTCCCCTTAAAGATAGTGCTTGGTTTTCCTTAAGGGGAAATATAAACATTATTCCCCTTAACGATCGGCCTAGTGCTTGGTTTTCCTTAAGGGGAAATATAAACATTCCCCTTAACGTCTTCCTAGTGCTTGGTTTTCCTTAAGGGGAATTTTTCAAGCAACCAAAATAAGTATGTTTGTTATGTTCATTCTGAATCTCAAACAAATATTTCAGAATTGTGCATATAATCAAATAGTATCTAATTCATGAAGAACATATGGAAATATGATGGTTAATTGTCTTAAATCAGCAAATTTCTTAAATTCCCCCTAAGGTCGATATTTATAGCATTCGCCCTAAGGATGGTTCTAACGTTATTATTATTAGTATTACTATTATTATTATTATTATTATTATTATTATTTGTATTATTATTATCATTACTATTATAATAATAATAATAATTATTATTATTATTATTATTATTATTATTATTATTTTTATGATTATCATTTTTATTATTATTATTATATTTTGTATTATTATTATAATGATCATTATAATTATTATTAGTAGTATTATTAGTATTATTATTATTATTATTATTATTATTAGTAGTAGTAGTAGTAGTAGTAGTAGTAGTAGTAGTAGTAGTAGTAGTAGTAGTAGTAGTAGTAGTAGTAGTAGTACTAGTAGTAGTAAGAGTAGTTGCAGTATAAATTATACTATAAGATAATAATTAAGCCAAATATTATTTTACAAATTTACAAATTTTATATTACAAAAAAGTCCCAATTTCGTAGGAGTTACAATCGCCTTCTTCATTCTAAGAAACTATATATAACATCATGGACTAATAAACAATAATTTCGTATGTCCAATTAGAAGTCATAATTACACAATGACAGTACGATGATTTTCATGATTGTTTAATAATTATGAAATTTAAATGCAGCAAGTTGATATAACAATCAAATGAAGCTATTCAAATTTAACTGAAGTTTGATTAAAACAAAAACAAATTATTTTGCTTCGGCGCCAGAAGTAAATGTGGTTTGTTGAACCGATTTTTCAGGAAGCGGCAACAGATTCGTGGTTTGCCGCAATCAAAAACCACACTCGTTCGTCATTAAAATAAAAATGAAAATACAATGTAAGTTATATTCCTCCAATATTGAAAAATGTTTAGTTTTGCTATAGGTATTATGAGTCGTGAAATAAAAGGAAATTCAACTCACTCAGTTAGATACATACGGTGCTATATGAGCAGGAATAAATGGTGATTCGTTCTTAAAACTACATTACATGCATATAAAAATAAATAATACTTGCTGAGTCACGTGTGGGACCAGTGTCTGACCGCGCCATCTAGCGGTCAGACTCAGAAGTAATTTTCTGATGAAGAACAACGAAGATGTTCGAAACGTCAAGCTTAAACAAGTAAGTTGATTGTGTGAAAATAAAAATTTTCTAAGTAAATAATACTTGTTTTTCCTTAAAATGCGTTACTCAGCAATACGCCTAATGTATATTGTCCGTGAAAATGGCTTCATCATAATTCAGTCCAACATATTCAGGTAACACATCATTCACTTACTCTGCCACTTCCCTGTGGGACAATATATTCCCAAATAGTAGTGCATTTCAATATCTTTCAATCTCAGTTGAACCCCCATTGTGTATACAGTACACTTCCATAAAAATGTGATTTGGTGTAAAATCTATTGTTAATGGTGTGTGTTTTTAATGTACCGGCAGTATTTTTTAGACCCTTTAAAGCTGCGTTTCCACTAGAGCGAATTTCCGCGGCGAATCTTTTTTTCCGCAGCGAATTGTTTAAAAAATCGGTCTGAGGAGCGATTAATAAAGTTCGCTTGCAAATATTCGCCATATAATAAGAATAATATATATGAATATTATATGAATAACACTGATTTGGTCCGTGCAAATGTTCGCGGCGGAAATTCGCCCTAATGGGAACGCAGCTTAATAGCAATATGCGTTATAAACTTAATTTCATTATTCATTTTCCCACTATTTTTAATCGAATATGGTATTCAAATGGTATGATTTTTAAAAAGATAAAACTCTTGCGTCTCTCTACTCTGTTCATATCTAACCAAGATTGTAAAAACAATGTAAAAAAAAAAACAAAACAACAGGTTAAAAACTTTAGCCGAAGATTTGTCAAGGCAGCCATTTATAATTGCTATACAGTATACTGTGACTTTCCTCCTCTTTTCATCCTTACTCCGCAGACATTTCCGTCCAACTACCATCTCAAGGTCGCTTCCAATTCCCTCCTGTCGACATCGTCGACGAGGAAAATTACGCACAAAAGGGCGGGTGCGCGCAAGGGTAAAGGTCCGGCTTCGCTGGTGTTCGCAACATTTTGATTTGACATTTGATTTCCCTTCTTCTCATATTTTTTACTCCGCAGACATTTCCGTCCAACTACCACCTCCAGGTCGCTTCCAATTCCCTCCTGTCGACATCGTCGTCGAGGAACCTCGGCCTCAAAGGGGCGGGTGTGCGCAAGGGTAAAGATCCGGCCTCGCTGGTGTTCGCGACATTCAACTCGCAGACGGTGGTTATGCGCAAGATGGATACGCAGAAATTCGATCTGACCAAAGCCGTCAAGAAGGAACTGAAAGAGGTTTGTCAAAATAGTGTTTTGCAAGAGTTAGTACCAATTATATATAAGACCGTGTATTTTGGCATCTCATTCCTCCCTTTCATTATTGTCATAATATCAATAACTTGAAGGGATATATCGCCCATGATGAGGGAGGACTTCCACAAGGATAAAAAATATGCGTTTTTTCGCAAGGTGGAGACGCGCAGATATTCAATCTGTCAAACTCCGTGAAGACAATTTTGAAGGAGTTATGTAATTTTCTAGCGGTTAAAAACTATTCAAACATTATTCAAAACATTATTCAAAAAGTCCTTCAAACATGTTTGAAAATAACTATATCAACTGAAATATGCTAGTTGATAATTAAACAATATTCCATATAAACAAACAACAACAAAAGTTTCCTTGGGCTTAGTTTATCCACGGAATGTTTTATTTTATCTTTATATATCTTGGTTAAATATGAATAGAGCAAAGTGTGATATTTTTAAACATTTTGAATAACGAAGCAGTCACGTTGGGAAAACTTCATGCATCGGGGATGTATGTATTAAAAGAGCCTGCTCAAATTGATTTTGCAATATTTATCAGAATATACAAATTATGTCTGATATAAAATATACGTCTAGGGTTATATCTTCCTTATTGCGTGTTTGTTGAACGGATTAAAGAATATTAAAACGTGTTCGATTGCTATATAGTATAATAGACAATTCGATATGACATTCCATTTCGATATTTTTAGAAGTTTGTTTAAATTTGGTTAAATCAACTATTAGTTCATGAATGGCGAATTATTTCATCACGCTCAATGACAGTAAAATTATTAACATATATAATATATTTAAAAAAAAACACTTATATAGATGCGTTGGCTCGTGCACGACAACATCGTCCGTTTCTTGGGGCTGTGCTTCCCCATGACCAGCGGGGAGAGCTTCTACCACGTCACCGAGTACTGCCCAAAGGGCAGTCTGCGCAGCGTCCTCGCCAACGAGGACTTCAACCTCGATCTCAGCTTCAAGGGGTCCTTCATTCGCGACCTCGCAAGAGTAAGTTTATTACGGCTACACTACCCCCTTTCTTCCGGCCTCATTGTCCTCATCCCTTAAAGGGACTTAGTAACATTGTCCAAATCCTCAAAATCCAAATGGAATTTTAGCGGTTCCCTCATACATTATTGTATTCGTATAAGCAATAACAGGACAAGTCAGCATGGGACAGGTTTCGGTTATTCGAATTTCCCAAATTCGTTAAAAAGATATTACGATAGAAGTGTTCAGATGTTAAATTATCCACTGGATCGTCGAAACCATGTACAAAGTCAGTGCAATGAGTTAGTGAATATCACCTTGCATTTTTGCTCATTACTCTGCCATATAACGTCCATTTAACTAGAAATGTGTACACAATTCCCAGTGGACATATCAGATAACAACAATATGCATTGTATCAACCATTCATCACTTTTTGCACATGTCAACAAAGTTACTAGATCCCTTTAAAGGAAACCAATATCAAAGTATGGTTCTTTAAAATGTTAAAGATTATAAGGAGTAGTGGTTATTACTAAATGTTTAGAGTGAGTTGGTATTAAACCTATGTGAAAGTGCATCTATTATGGATTTATAAATGAAAATGATTCTCCTCAAGTGCGTGTTTCTTTCCTCCACACTCGTACCAATGAGATCAGTTCTGTGCGATAATGTGGAATAAGTATAAGTATCATCTTTTATTTTCGATTACATTTAGGGTGAATCATGCAAATATAACTCTGTTAATATCTTGACAGTATTCACGAAGGCTATGAGTTCTCCAGCAATTACCATTTTACCAAGTTCAACAGGACAGTACTCTGTATTACCTTTCAAGTGATCTCTAGTATAAGTGATTCATTCAAACCAACAGCCATTGAAATGTGTTTTTTCTCGTAAAATAGGCTTTCACTTCACTTTACATATTTAGTTACACAGTCCTGGGTCTGCAGAACCATAAATGCTACGTTCACATAAAACATCCTATATTTTCCTACACAGTAGATGGTAGTCCGGGGTGCATAATTATATGTCTTCTTCGTCTTCAAATTCACGAACGCATGATTCAGTGATGAAGGGTTCAGTTCATCTGTTTATATAATCTTCTTTTTTGGGAGGAGTGAAAATACAGGGCATGTAGTTTATTAACGAGTACAGTACTTCTATAAACATACGTATTAAACTATAATGTTATCTGTGTTTCTTCTTTTGGTGGAAATATAATTATACAGGGCATGCAGTTTATCCACGATTCGGAGATTCGGTCGCACGGCCTGCTGCACTCGGGAGTGTGCTACGTAGATAGCCGATGGGTGCTCAAGATCGCGGGCTTCGGGCTCCTCACCTTCAACATTCTCAAGGACGATATCATGGCCGAGAAGGACGCGGAGGTCAAATTTTCCAGTGAGTAACGACATGTACTGTAGTTGAATTTAGATCTTCGCACTAATCGGACCGGGCTCGAACCTATGGCTGCGGCGTCTCTCCGATGATGCCATGACGATATAAAAGGGCTGTCCCAGACGTGACGCGTGTGTAAAAAACAAACAAAAAACAAGCATAAACACGCAAGTTAATGTTCGTCGTAATTCTTCAATACGATTTTCTAAAAAGAAAGAAATAAGCGTTAAAGGTCTTCGAGTATACTCTCCTCTCATTCAAAATACTAAAAGCCGACAATACGACAAATTCTCAGAGAGGGTGCAGAGGTCAAATTTCAAGTAATTTGTAATATCCGAGGGTTTTCAAATACTATTGACGGGCATTGTAAGTCCTCAGACTTTTCATATCTAAATAGTTACAGTAATTTAGTAAATACCGGATGTCTCAATTGCAAAATAAACATGATCACTTATCATGCTTATAATTTTTGCCGAACTCATTCAAATAGCAGTTTGTATGTGTAACTATTTCATAATTTCAACAGAAATGCTCTGGACAGCACCCGAATTGCTCCGTGGGGAGTTGCTCCCAAGTCAGGGCACCCAGAAAGGCGACGTGTACTCCTTCGCCATCATCCTGAACGAGATCGTGACCAGGAGTAAGCCTTATCAGCTCTCAGGCTGCTCATCTAGAGGTACGTATGTCGACTGTCATGTTTGTGTGTGCATTTGTTTGTATGTGTATGTGTATGTATGTGTGTGCATGCGTGTGTTTGTGTGTGTGTGTGTGTGTGTGTGTATGTGTGTGTGTGTGTGTGGTGTGCGTGTGTGACTCGGGGTTGTGTGTCTGTCTATATATGTGCGTTACATCCAGCAACTATCTTGTGCACCATATCAACTCCACGAGGAGCACGTTAACCATTGCCTCCACATGCCTGCCGGTGTCAGCGCGTGACTGTCCAGCCGGATAAGTTTACGGGTTGCACACATCACAATGCTAGAACACGCTAACAGACTCGCCAGCGTATCCTAGGATGTGCAGGCCCCTGGACACTCTACCCACCAGACAGTTTGTGCGCTGACACACTGGAAACAGCGCTTCAAGTAATGTATTTTGTTTTGGCAATGCCTCCCCCTCTCTCTGTTTCCAACATCGACACAGAAATCATCCGCAAGTTGATCAGGCGCGAGGAGCCCCCATTCAGACCCAAGATAAACGAGGACGAGTTCGTCGCTTCTGACATGGCCACTATCTTTAGCGACATCTACGAGTTGATGAAGACGTGTTGGGAGGAGCTTCCTGAAGACAGGCCGGACTTTTCTACTGTCAGAAACAGGCTGAGAAGCATACAACGTGGAAGGTAAATACACATTCAGAACAAAACCACATTTATTGATAGCTATAAAAAAAAAACGTTTCTCAATTCCACAATTCAATTCCAGAACGTTGATTATTTTGATTTTAAGAAATGCCTCACTGAAATACAGTCGACTCCTTCTGACTGTAAACATTTTGGGGCGATTGTCATAAACTGATAACAATTAATAACCAAGTTCGCACCACTATCGATGAACCATGAGTGAATACTTTCAATAGTAACATGCTTTCTAAATTATTTTCCAATATTGTGTCGGTTACGATTTTTTCAGGAAAGAGCTTAATATTCTGGACAACATGTTAAACAAGATGGAGAAGTACACGGAGAACCTGGAGAAGGTGGTGGCGGAGCGGACCGGTCAGCTCCTGGAGGAGAAGAAGAAGACCGATGCCCTCCTCTTCAGAATGCTCCCAGAGTAAGCAGCAAAGGGTGCCGGGGAAGGGGGCACCCCCAATAATCTGCCCAAAACAATACAAAATATAAGAGGAACATTTTTGAAAAATAAAGAAAAACATAAGGTGTGTTCCCCCCCCCCCCCCCCCCACAATCAGTCCGACCATGCTAAGACACTGATTAAAGGCATACGCAGATGGGGGCAAAGGGCTGAGGGGGGGGGGGGGGGGGTGGGCTCCATGGTTCCCCATACATTTTTAGAGCTACAGCATCTTGAACCCTAAATGGCTTAAATTCGTTACTTAAATCTTCTCTATTTATTATTGTGGCTAAAAGACGGGGGGGGGGGGGGGGGGGGGTAAAAAACTAATGACCCCATTTAAAAATGCTCCTTGAGTAAGCAAGATTCATCAAAGGCGTAGTCGGAATGGGGGCAGGGGGGCAGGGTTTCACATTAATTTTCGTTTGTACGTTCAAATCATGTTCGGCAAGGATGATATAGAGCCTGGCTGGTCACTTAGGTTGAGATAACATTGCTGTCACATTTTCTTTTATTCTATAATAAAATTATAGAGTCGTTGCGGAGGAGCTCAAAAAGGGCAGAGCGTACCCGGGTCAATTCTACGACCAGGTGACCATCTACTTTAGTGACGTGGTAGGGTTTACTGACCTCTCGGCCCAGAGCACCCCCATGCAGGTCGTCGACCTCCTCAATGACCTCTACACATGTTTCGACGCCGTGCTCGAGCGGTTCGACGTCTACAAGGTATAAGACGGGTTGTAAATATTCCTTTGAGTATTTTTTTCCACCTGAAGCATAACCATGCATAAAGACAAACAAAAATACCCTAATATTTGCTTTATTTTATGTAATGTCTGACAAATAGGGCCCTATCGGTTATTAGACAATCATATCATGCTAAGTTACGTGGTTTTATTTCCGGTTTGATGTAATAAATTATTGAACATAGCATGTACACAAGTTGGTAAGAAGAAAGTTGTCCCTCTCTCTCGTGCAAACAAATTGTGTAGATCCATCCATGCGATTTAAACAACAGCAGCAATAACATAAATTATAATTAAGCTTTTGGTATAATAATATTTTTGTCCAAAGTAATGCACAAGCAGCAAGTTGAACTTGACAAAATACACTTTTACTTGCTTGAACTTATACTTGAAGTTATGTACAAACGTTTAGATATATATTATCATTCGGATGTTGGTTTAACTTTGATACCAAATACGACGTTACAAATTGCAAGTACAGTATGTATCTTTGACCCAATGCAGGTTGAAACCATCGGCGATGCGTACATGGTGGTGAGCGGTCTGCCCCGGCGGAACGGCATCAGGCACGCTGGTGAGATTGCTGGCGTAGCGCTCGAACTACTGACCGGTGCCAAGGAATTCAAGATACGACATTTACCTGACCATCAGCTGCAGATACGGATCGGAATTAACACGGGTAAGAGAAGGGGAAAGAACGGCATCATAATGTACCCCTTTCCAGTATCAATGGTGCAAATAATAAGGCACATTTTATATTGATCGAATACCATCCTTCGTGGTTTATATCTTACAAGCAAAAACAAAAAAATGCTCGAAAATTCGATTATTTTGTAAGATTTAGAGGGAAAATGTAACATGACAAGATGATTCTGTCCGCACTATAGGTCCCTAGTCATACAATCCTATCTTTTGAGAAGATTTTTAATAATCTAGCAATGGTTCAATGATTATGATTTGTTACATTAATTCCTTGCCAAGATCGCGATGTTCTCCCATTTAATCCATGCTATTGTCTTGATACTGATCCGTGATACCTTAAATTACCCAGGTCCCGTCGCAGCGGGGGTAGTCGGCCTCACGATGCCTCGGTTCTGTCTGTTTGGCGACGCCGTCAATACGGCATCTCGGATGGAGTCCAACAGCCTCCCGCAGAAGATCCACATCAGCTCCGATACGGCGGGGGTCCTCAGGCAGCTAGGGGGGTACATCATGTACAAGAGAGGCCAGATCAAGATTAAGGTATATAATCATTGTTTGCCAGATAGATGCATAATCATGACATATTCTTAAAAATTAAAGTGAGGCCTGTAAAGTCCCAACATAACATTTGAGACTTCAATCCTGTAGCAAAATCATTGTAAGATATGTCCGAATGATGTGTGAAAGTTTCATTGAAAAAGAACACTGCTTTCCTGGTTAAAAAAGCGAAAATATGCGTCAGCTTTTACAACGGACGTCTATGAGGTTTATGACCGTTTGTTAACGCTTTTGAGCTGAATGATAGATATCGTCATACTAAAGGGGCATTTGAACAAATCTAACCCTATTTTATTCTTCTCTTACCATAATCTAAACAACACGGTAGAAGAGAAACGAGGAAGCTCCAAGTAAATTTCGTGGAGTTAGACACTTTACAGGCCTCACTTTAAGGATTAAAACCGTTTGATGCTCGATCTTCCAAGAACATCAAGCAGACGGGAATATATCTGCAATATGGGAACCATTTGCGAGTTGCCCCCACTTACGTAAAGTGGCAAAGAGACAGTGATATATAAACATACGCCGGTTCAGAGTGAGAAGGACGTTAAGTCGATGTTTGCTAAAATTTAATTCTGCATACCATCTTGCAGACTGGTCCGAGTCGTCCGTATGTGAGTGTGAATTTCCAGATGGTAATTATTTCTACTTTAATTGTGAACATGTATCCAAACTGAATGAGCGCTAATTAAAACTTGGTGTATATGCAAGGTTCCAAAACTTTAAACACGATTATCTTCGATATACGTACAGTAATAGCACCCTTCTCTTTCCTAAGCACGATTTTACAAAAGCTTGATCTAAAAACCGTATGTGTCTCAATATGACAGGGAAAGGGAATGATGACGACGTACTGGCTGATGGGCACGGAGAACCAACCCATGGAACATCGACCCTCCATTGACAGAGTGTCCGTGGTCAGCAAAAAGAAGTAAGTCGCACACATCTGTAATTGATACATATTGTTCAGGGGGTGATCTATTCATTCATCCCCCGCTGAAAAGTAGGTAGTACGTAAGGATCTAGGCATTTTCTTCTACAAAAAGTATTGTTAACATAAATCCTATAACTATAAAAGGAGAATACTTGACTGTAAACATGATAAAAGTAGAATACAACAGTGATACCAATTTTCACTGTTCCACTATTATAGGTAAACAGTATACAACTAACGAATGGGCTTCTTGTGATAGTCAAATCTATTACCGAGGTGGGCTCAAAATGATCATTACCCGAAGCGTAGCTGAGGGTAATAGTCATTTTGAGCCCACCGAGGTAATAGATTGCCTATCACAATCAAGCACATTCGTTAGTTGTTTTATATCACTCATCAATATCAGTGATTGTGTTCAGCTATAGCAAAATAAGTGAAAATCTCTTTAATATTTCATAAAATCGCTTGTAAATTTTGAAATAAAAATCAATCGACATTAATGAAGCCATTATGAGCCTCCAGAACCACGGCGCATCTAATACGCTTAAAGTCATTGTTATTTTGCGCATACAATCACAAAGACGCAAAACTGAGTGCGCACCAACGCGCTGGCAGTTGCGCACATACGCGATGAATGCGTGCTAGCGCTCCCACGGATGAGCTTAATATTGGCTGTCTTGGCGTTCTTCTTCCTAGGTGAATAGTTTTTACCAACAAGGGCAATCATGTGACTAGAACGTGTGCGCCATAGAGTACTGCACAAATTTGATCGCGTGTGCATTTTGCTTAAACACATGATCTATGGAACGAGCGCTTAACGAACTTTTAGAGTTAATTTTTTTACTAACGCCCCGGTCACGTTATTTTGCGAGTTGTCCAAAACTATCGTTTTTCAAATTCAATGGTAAAACGATCTCATGAGGGATATAATTTGTATTATATTCCGCATACTAATAATCTTGCTCTACGATTGGTCAAAAGTTAATCACGTGATGAAATATAGTTTCGCCCATCATTGATGGGAGAAGAAAAGTTCGTTACACTGTGTAGATATTTTGGGTGAAAGTGCGTTGCACTCACAAGATAGTCAGTAAAAGTGCGTTGCACTGTGTAGATATTCAATTGTTCGCGCGCAAGTATACGCGTGCGCGCGTTAGTGCGCAGAAAGGTAGCGCGCTGATGCGCAACGTTTGCGCGCGGCTACGCTTATTAGACAATGGTATAAGCGTCTTTGACTTTTAATCATAAATCTTGTTCATGTCCAGGATTGACGAAATTAAAATAAAAGACTCGATCAATTGCTCAATATTCCAAACTTTTTAGCCATTTGTGTTAGTTATAGGTCGTTTGTGATCAAAATAATTGATGTGGAATATAAAGCAAATAATCACCTTTTGGTTTCAGGCGATGGCAAACTATCACTTCCTCGGCGATCTGAATGTATACGCTATCTTTCCTCAGCTTCGCTTCGGAAAGATAGCTACATCCAGATCGCCTCGGAAGGGATAGTTTGTCCCATCACCTTCACCAACGGTAATTATTTGCTTATTATATCCCTCATAAGATCGTTTTACCATTGCATTTGACAAATGATAGTTTTGGACAACACGCGCAGTCCCCGCGCAATCACGTGACCGGGCTTGTTAGCAAAAACTAACACTAAAAGTTCGTTACGCGCTCGTCCCATAGATTATGTTTTTTAGCAAAATGCACACGCGACCAAATTTGTGCAGTGCTCTATGGCGCACACGTTCTAGTCACGTGATTGCCCTTGTTCATAAAAACTAACACCCTTTGAAGAAGAACGCCAAGACAGCCAATAAGCACATCCGTGGGAGCGCTAGCACGCATTCATCGCGTATGTGCGCAACTGCCAGCGCGTTGGTGCGCACTCAGTTTTGCGTTTTTGTGATTGTATGCGCAAAATAACAATGACTTTAAGCGTATTATATGCGCCATGGTTGTGGAGGCTCATACTGGCTTCATCAATGTCGATTGATTTTTAGATCAAAATTTACAAGCAATTTTATGAAATATTAAAGAGATTTTCACTTATTTTGCTATAAGATGAACACAATGCGTGATATTGATGAATGATATAAAACAACTAACAAATGGGCTTCTTGTGATAGTCAAATCTATTACCGAGGAGAGCTCAAAATGATTATTACCCGAAGCGTAGCTGAGGGTAATAGTCATTTTGAGCCCACTGAGTGCGCACCAACGCGCTGGCAGTTGCGCACATACGCGATGAATGCGTGCTAGCGCTCCCACGGATGTGCTTATTGGCTGTTTTGGCGTTCTTCTTCCTAGGGTGTTAGCATAGAAGTATGAATAAACAAACCAACCCGTTTATAACTAGAAGGCTCACTTAACGCGCGCAAGTCACGTGTCCCATAGACTTTGTACATGGGCAACATGGCGGAGTGAACCGATTTTTGAAGCTCCCGTAGCCCACTTCTCTACGTCATCGCGTAGTGACCTAGAAATACTGGACCAATCATCATGCTATGCAGTGCGTAGACTATCGCGCCTATTTTCCTGCGCACTGTCCTAGATTTCATCACGCTTATGAGAACAATGGGAGCCATTGTGACGTATGCATATGAACTTGTTTTATTGACCTCGATCCCGTGACGACGCGTTTGAACTACTCTGTGATTGGTTAACTGTAGTTCCCAAGTAGCCCATAATGCAACCAGTTGTGGGCTCTTCCGGTGGGCAAAAATCGCTGCACTCTGGCAGCAGTGACACCCCCCTGGGTGTTAGTTTTTACCAGCAATGTCAATCACGTGACTAGAACGTGTGCGCCATAGAGTACTGCACAAATTTGATCGCGTGTGCATTTTGCTAAAACACATGATCTATGGGACGAACGCGTAACGAACTTTTAGTGTTAATTTTTGCCATCAAGCCCGGTCACGTGATTGCGCGGGGATTGCGCGTGTTGTCCAAAACTATCATTTGTCAAATACAATGGTAAAACGATCTTATGAGGGATATAATGCTCTTTATCTATCATTCTATCATGTCTATGAAAATATCACACATCATTAGACATGTTTAATAGAAGAATCTTACATTGGTGTTGTATATTGTGATTTTCACATACCTAATACATGTATTACATTCATAAACTGAACCTTATGAAGTTAATGGATCACTTTAGCCTTAACCTTTTCTTTTTTTTTTAACCAAGAAAGCAAGAAAGCATAAATATTGAAACCAAGTGCTCCGGGCAAGTGCTACGCTGTAGAAAATATTTGTAGCGCTCTTACAATAAATCCTTTTTGGCACTTATGTAGCCTATCCGATAGGCGTCGGGCTTTTTGGCAAGTACTAATCGCGTTATGGAGACGGACAACCGACGAGTCCGAACAACCGGCGAGCCCGGACCCGAGCGCGAAGCGCGAGCGCCTATCATCAGTTGTGAACTCATCATTATTCATATATGTATGTGTGACGAGTGTATTTGCATGTATCATTCATAAGCCTTGCAGGTGAACTCGGCCACAGAGCCGTATATAAACAGAGTTTAATTGGCCAACTCAAACAACGGGCGCTTGCTGTACCCTATGATGTGCACCCGTGCATATGAAGCAATGCCTTTACACATGTTGTGGGTTCATTATACACCGACGCACAAACACATACGCACACATGATCACATATACACAGACATAGACACGTACACACACACACACACACACACACACACACACATACGCACCAACGGTGAATTTCAGGGACCGGTCGCGGGCACAATTTAGACCGTACTTTCAGGGACCGGAAATGTTCTATACGTGCATTATGCGGACCGGGCGCGACAGTTAGGAATGTGTGTATTATGCAATGCATGGACCTATAGTAGGCCCGGAAATGTTCCAGGTGCATTATGTGGACCATATTATGTGTACGTAAGTGTACCATACATCGCATCCGGAGGGTGTTTCACAAAGAAATTATTTGTCATCATGACAAATTTGTCATCATGACAAATTTCAATTGTCATCATGATAAGTTGTCATCGTCCATAAAAATGCGTTTCACGAAGCTCATGACAACTTGTCATCGAAAATAATTGTTTTAATCTAATTATGGACGAGCCTGAAATCTGCCAATACAGCAAGAAGCCTGCAAGAACCAAATGATGGCCGTAAGTTTTTATCTTATTTTGTGTTTAATGTGTGATTGTGAGTTTGCATGCTATGTTATTCAGCTATTATATGTCATTGTTATCAACCTTACATATTATTTGTTGACAAACTATGTAGAAAATTGTTATATTTCAATGAAACCCTTCGATTTGTTTCACGAGAATTATTGCGTGAATTGCACTAGAGCGGTTATCGAGATCGCACCCCGCCGAAACTCTGCGGTGGCTACTATGTCCAAAACCCCGTCTCCCTGGCTATAAACCCGAAATAACATTAAACCTCCTTCACTCCTTGACCTTGTCCTTGCCCTTGATCTTACTCGAGTAAGACTAAACTCTAAAATTTAACACCTTTCTTTGTCATAACTTGCAGCCATGATATGGTAGACTGTCTCTGGTCTACAATTACAAGCCTTGCCCTTGTCAAAGACTTTGACCTTTGTGTCGCTGTCGTGAGTTTGCAGAACGCCAGCCTAAATTATGCTAATAATTAATCATTTTAATATTATTATAAATTGATATGCCACGAGTATAGCCACTAAATAAGGGTTAGGTTTATATGTTATAATGGTATAGCATGCAGTGGTGGGGCCTAATACACAATGTTAATTGTTATGTGATGTAAAGACTAAAGTGTAACTTGGCGCTAGATAAAAATGACAATTTTTCGCTCCATTCCAAATCAAAATACGTGATTTCTGCACCACCTCGACTTCTCTCCAAGTCGTATCGCGACTTGTGACGTTGTGTTAATTAGCCTTTGCACTATCATATCAGTGGCAGCACGCGCACGGCTAGTATGCTCCCCAGGTAGTTGAGATTATATACCAGTGACAGTTTGTCACTTTAAAAAAACGGCGAGTGCATGTGCACTCCCATGCAGGATAGTCATACACAACTAGCTTGATGCGTTGACTGAAGTAAGCGAACAAAACTAATTCAATACACTAAATCCTAAAATAACGTACAAGTTAAAGTAGTACTAGTAGTAGACGGAAGTACTAGTACACATTTAATTCCTATTTGAGAATTTTAACAGATATGATCATTAGACAAC